>OVAN01000956.1:0-47226 GCA_900406275.1 Anastatica hierochuntica | reverse complement strand
AACGATGCAACTATGCATTAAAACAAGATTGTCATTTTTTTTTGAATTTTCCTCAAAATCATGAGTTAACCCCTACGAAAATATAGAGTTTTTTGATAAATTCTCTTTAAACTGAAGTTTATACTCATTAGTGTTTTTAAAAAATTTCTAACCACATTCTACTTATATATTAATGTATGCTAAACTTTCATTCATGGTATAAAGGCATCGTTTTTATTTTTTAACAATTAATTTANCTAATTGCTATAAAATCTCTATTATCTAAAGAAACGGAGACAACAAAGGTTCCAAACCTCTTTGATCATCATCCTATGTAAGTGAACGATGCAACTATCCATTAAAACAAGATTGTCATTTTTTTGAATTTTTCTCAAAATCAGTGGGTTAACCCCTACGAAAATATAGAGTTTTTTTGTTAAGTGCTCTATATATTGAAGTTTCTACTCTTTAGTGTTGCTTAAAAGTTTCTAACCTAATTCTACATTTATATTAATGTATGCTAAACTTTTTTCATGGTAAATGGGCATCGTTTCTATTTTCTTAACAATTAATTTATGAAAACTTCATATACAGACTAAATAAGTGGACTAATTGCTATAAAATCTCTATTATCTAAAGAAACGGAGACAACAAAGGTTCCAAACCTCTTTGATCATCATCCTATGTAAGTGAACGATGCAACTATCCATTAAAACAAGATTGTCATTTTTTTGAATTTTTCTCAAAATCAGTGGGTTAACCCCTACGAAAATAAAGAGTTTTTTTTGGTAAATGCTCTATAAATTGAAGTTTATACTCTTTTGTGTTTTTTTTAAATTTCTAACCACATTCTACACAGATATTAATGTATTCTTAACTTTCTTTCATGGTACATGGACATCATTTCTATTTTTATCAATTATTTTCTTAAAACTTCATACACAGTCTAAATAAGTGGAGTAACCGATATAAAATCTCTATTATCTAGATAAACGGAGATAACAAAGGTTCCAAACCTCTTTGACCATCATCCTATGCAAGTGAACGATGCAACTATGCATTAAAACAAGATTGTCATTTTTTTGAGTTTTTCTCAAAATCAGCGGGTTAACCCCTTCGAAAATATAGAGCTTTTTGGTAAATGTTCTATATACTGAAGTTTATACTCTTTAGTGTTCTTTAAAAGTTTCTAACCACATTCTACATTTATATTAATGTATGCTAAACTTTCTTTTATGGTATAAAGGCATCGTATCTATTTTTTAACAATTAATTTATTAAAACTTCATATACGGCCTAAATAAATGGAGTAACCGATATAAAATCTCTATTATCTCGAGAAACGGAGACAACAAAGGTTCCAAACCTCTTTGAGCATCATCTTATGTAAGTGAACGATGCAACTATGCATTAAAACAAGATTGTCATATGTATCTGATATTTTTGCAGATACAAGTATTTTCAAGGTTTTTTCAAATTTTATTTTATTTTTTGATTTTTTCTTGGTTTCAGGTTTGATTCCATATTTTCGTTTTCGGATTACAAGTTTGTTTTTGGTTCGAGATTTTCGAAGTTTTAGAATATTCGTTTAAGATTTTTAGATCTTCGAGTTATATCCGAATAACTAACTAAGAAACACAATCAGATATTTTTGTATATTAATTCAGATTCAAATTTCATATTTTCGGATCGAATTCGGTTCGGATATATTGGTTAACCCTAATTAGAATGTCTAACTTGACTAACTAAGATTTGTATTGGTAAAAATTTATTAATATATTAGTAAACAAAATAGTAATGTACAAAATGGTAATTGCAATTAACAAAAAAAAAAGTTTGTAAGTCACATTCAAAGCCTAGTCAGAAATACGTGGCAATTTTAGTTCATGGTCTCATCTTTGCTTTCATCGTCATGACTCATGATGCCACTACATTTTTATATTTTTAATAAAGTTGCTGATGAATTTTTATTAATATTTAATTTCAAAAGTGATTTTATATTGTTGGATTAGGTTTTCGCGTCAGCAAATGATTTGGAGAAAAATATAATATACAATTTTATGTTCATATGTTATCTTTTTGGTGGAGCTCACATAGAACCTTGTAGACAAAAATATTCAAGTTCTTTTTACTACAATTAAAAAATCTAATAATCATGCACCCAATATTAGGTATTATAAATTTGTAATGCATATATGTTTCGTTTGTTAATTAGAACAAATTAGAGATTATTTCTCTATTTTTTCCCTTATAAACAAACACTAAAATATAATATTTGAACTATTCTCATTTGTGTCATATACATATCTTGTAGTTTTATTTATTTATTTTTTTTTTTCCGGTGAATCATGATGTCTTTTAGCGATTTGTTGCGTGAGACAAGGACAAGGGAACAATATTTTTTATTGTTTAAATGTAATATCCTTATATAATAAAAATGTAGATTATGTAAGAAACAAGTTTTAGAATTTAGTAATGTAAAAGAGGCACAAAAATACAAATTGTCTGCTGATGTTAGGAAACAATATTTTCATCTGGAAATTATTATCGACGTCATTAATTAATAATCATGCAATAATATTTGAGAAACGTACGTGATCATGTGTCGGTCCGTCCAAATAACTACTCACTCACATAATCTTAAAATATACTTCAATTATGTAATTACAAAAAAAAATTTTATTTTTTTAGTTCAAACTTAAAATTAACCAATCTATACTTAAATATATTAATGTAGAGTTAACCAAGTCACCTTGGTTCAGCAGTAAAGGAGTTCCGAAAAGAGTTCGTGTCGTGGATCTCGTGGGATTAGTCCTTGAACCTAAAAAGCATTTAGAATCACCCACGGCTATCAAAAAAAAAATTAATGTAGAGTTCAGACGAATGTTAGGATTTTAAGTTCAATATTAAATAATTAGTAGTAGTAGTATATGAATTGATTTAGCGAGTTATAGAATTGATTAATTAGTAGAAGACATGTTTTTTTGTCGGTAATCCGAATCACAACAGACCGATTTGGTGGCCCTTCACTCCAAACAGAGGGAACCAAATCACAACGGGCTGATCCGGTAGCTTTTTAAACTTCACACGGGACAAACTCGCACAAACGCGAGTGCTGAGATTCGAAACCACGACTCCAGACTTGATGAAGAGACACCTTGCCACTACGCTAAAATTTTCCTCGGTAGAAGACATGTTTAAAAGTATCTTAATCTGCCCCCACTAACTTTAATAAAAATGAGTGTGAAAGTGAACCAGAAGAGAATGATGATAAGTCGATAACATTTCCTTGGTTTGTACTTCATTATATTCATTCTTATTACTTTTTGATTATGTATTGCTCGAACATTCAAGACGATTCTCGAAAGCAGTTGTGTAAAAATTAACAAAATATATAAAAAAAAGTATTGTTACATAAATTAGTGAAATATATAGAATTTTTTTTTTTCGGCTAGTGAAATATATAGAAATTTATTGATATTTTCCAAATAAAGAAATGCAGTATATAAGGTGATTTTTTATAAAAAAAATATTGCTAAAATTATTTTAAGACCTTATAATATTACATTAATTTTACAAATATTTTACACTTGTTAACATAAGAAATCGAGTGTAATAATAATAATTATCATTCATGCAAGTCACACCTACCTAAGTAGTACTAGTATACAACAAAAATGGTTTAAAAAATCCTAAATAATTTATTTTTAGAACATTCAACTAAAACATAAAAATTACAAATGTTTTATCTATTGGTGAATGTTAATAGTTATTTGTCCCTTGGCAATTTTGACTATTAACAAGTTTTGATGATTATATCCGATGGAGATAGTTTTAACTCTAGCACAAATTTTTCCTAATATAATGAAATTATATTAATACAAGTAGCTATATTATCTATAAATTTATATAATTAATAATGTTATTAACTAAATTCAACATCTCATAACTTCTTTCTTACCTAACAAACATTCATAAATAAACGTCCCCATCGACTCTTCTTTTTGGCCTTATTAAATCAAACGAGTCAATTTTTGTTCCCAAACATATAATAAGTTGAAATATGTACATTTTATTTATTTTTTAAAATATTTTTTAATGCAAGTTGTATGTGTTTTAGTATTATTTACGTTAACCGTTATAGTTTTATCCTTTATGATAATCGAAGAGCTATTAGAGCATGATTAACGCTGCGGTATCTCCCAACAGTTTCTATTCATTTAATATTCATAAAATTTTGCTGGAAATTAAAATTAAATAAAATGGAAAATGAAACCAATAACTAACTGACACATTATTTTTACGGAGATCGTCTTTTAAAGAAGAGTCAGAAGAACTCGCTTCTCTTCTTTATTCTCTCTCTCTTCACATTTCAATATTTTATTCATTTTAATTTTTAGAAACTCTAAAAAAAACTATGCGATAATCATCTAAAGTAGAAACTTCTCAAAACCATAAAAGATAGTTTTACATACAAACTAGTTAAACTTGAATTCTAAATATTCACCCTAACAAGGGTTTTAAAATTAATACCCTTTTGGATAGAAGATGAATACATTTATGTTTTTGACGTTTGTAATACATTGGCTAGTGGTTTTTCTCTCTCTAAATACAGTTATAGGATTCGAACCTTAATTTTGTGAGAAACAACATAAATAGTATAATCTCCGGCCAATTTGCTCCTATGAAAAAGGAGTTGCATTTAGGTTTAAAATCTCTTAATCATAAAAGTTATATTTAAACTATAGACTACTTTATCTTACCACAAGAGAGAAGCATAAGAAAGGCAGGACAAAAAAAAAAAGAAACAAGCCATATGGAATAAACAACAACCTTATTATAAGTACACTTCTTAAGACTTTGATCAACAACAAAACATCATTTACATTATCACACAATTTTACGGCCTTTCGCTAGAGAACATTCAACAATTTTTATCAGAGAGGATATATAAAATGTTATTAAATATTATCAACGTTGGGTTGATTAATAAAATATGGTTATGTCATTTTTTCTAATAAATATTGTTTAAATGTTACGTTATATAATCCACCTATTCTAAAACAAAGACTAGTATGAAATGAAATATTCTTCTCTCATTGTGATATTTGATTTGAAATGCAATAGTACAGGACTCTTTCTTTTTTGTCATCAGTCTATTGGTTTAGTAGTTTTCTGAAAAGGGCATCACCTCGAGTTGGAACCCAGGTAAATGAATTTGACCAACAGAGATGGTAACCACTGTACCACTTGTGCCGCTTACGACTTTTTATATTTCTCAATTGTGTTATTGATTCTTGGTAGGTGACCTTACAAAATTCAATATTTTGAAACAAAATACAAGTTGATAAAATATCAATTAATGCATGCATAAATGATTTGAAACTATTTTGCCCCACTCCGAAAAATGCTTTTCTTGAAAATGTTTATATAACAATGACATTTTTTTTTACATTACGATTACTATAATATTACATGTATAGCACAAAAATGTTATGAAACAAAGGAGGATCCAATCTTATAATAACTATATCAAAATAGTCAATAGAGAAAACCAACAAACACCTCTCTCAAAAACCGGTTCGAACCGGCCAATCTAAACCGGACTAGGAAAGATTTGATCATATTTACTTTCCTCTCCCTATATTTCTTAGTTATTTACAAATTCCTCCCCATACATTTCACATAACAAAACACCCATTTGGATTCTCATCACTAAACAATTCAGGCGCACGCATATGAGCATAAGGATCTACATATCCTTGGTGGTTCATATACGGCGGCGGCGACGGTCCATAGCCTTGTCCGTAGCCGCCGAGATTCGTATACGATTCGTGTACATATCCTTGGTTCGCATTATACGGTTCTTGTACATAAGATTGAGATGATGATTGTCCTTGTTGCATCATGTAATGTTGTTGACTATACACTTGTTGTCCTGGTGGGTAGTAATACATTGGCTGCGGAGTATAACTATAACCGTTATACTCCGATTTTTTCACATCCACCGTGCCGCCGTTTCCTCTTTCAGCAGGCGCGGCGGCAGTAACAACTTCTTTTTTCTTGTCACCCCCACCGTCTTTTTTTTCCTCGATTTTCTTCTCTTTCTTTTCGCCGGTACTTTTGTCCTTTTTCTTCTCTTCCCCGCCTCCGGATGCTACCGGAGGAGCGGCTCCGTCGTCCTTTTTCGCCGGAATAACTTCGACGTTGCGTTTAAGCTTCTCATTAAGATAAGGAAGGATTTGTTTAACATCAATTACACCTTTTACTATGATCAAATCCTTGGTGCTATCAATGTCAACAGAATTAATTCCTGAAAATTTTTAAAAAATTTATAAATTAGTTTGTAATTAGTAGATTAATTAATCCTTTAGATTAGGCTAACTACTTCTTAGCTAAACCATTTAATATATTTTTTCTCACCAAAATAATAAATAAGCTGTTCAACCTAATATTTAAAATAATATCAATTTATAATATGATTTAAAATGGATTAAGGATCATAATAATATTAATAAAAATTACCTTTAATTTTGTGGATTATTCTTTTGATTTTGTGTTCACAACCTTCACAATGTAACTTTGTCTTTAAAACCACAGTACTCTGCATCATATTAAAAACAAAATTAAAATCAGTAAAATAATGATTAAGACTTTTAATTAAAAATTAAGCAATAGTATTTTTTTTTTTTAAATTAGTGTTTATTTAAAATTCATCAAGTGGATTTGGATAATGATCGAGAGTGTTAATAAAGTAAAGTTTCTGACTTTTTAAAAATTTGTTTTTTTATTATCACCTCTTTAGGTGGAGAAGGAGAATCTTTCTTCTCTCCTTCCTCTTTCTTCTCGCCGGATTTCTCATCGGCGGACTTCTTCTCGGCGGCGGATTTCTCATCAGCCGGCTTCGTAGCGGCAGGTTTCTCATCGGATGGTTTCTTATCGCCGTCGTCAGAAGGAGGAGCTTCTTTTTTCGGCGACACGAGTTCAACTTTTCTCTTAACTCTATCGGCGACTTTATCACGAACCGCCGTTGGATCTACGTTTCCGATCACTGTCAATTTATTCGCCGCGTAATCAATATTCACATCTTCTACGCCTAAATCACAAACAACAACCAGAGAAATTCGCGTTAGGATTTTTTTTAAAAAAAAAAATCCCAAATCGAATTGAATCAAAGAGAAATCAAGATCGAGAATCTAGTGAAGAACCTTTGTAATGTTTGAAGATCCGTTTGATTTTCTTTCCACAGCCTTCACAATGCAAATCAAGCTTCATAACGACGGTGATCATCCCTTTCTTCTCCGTCTCCGCCGTCGTCGCCGGTGGATTATTCTCTCCTCCTTCAGATTTCGTCGCCGTCGTTTCTTCATTTTTCTGCGAAATTCAGAAATTAGAAATTGAAATCGAAACGTGAGAGAGTTCGAGAGAGGAAGAAGAAGATGAAGAAGTAACTAACCTCACCCATCGTAATAGTGTTTAGAGAGAAATCAAAAAAAAATTGATTTTTTTTTTTGTTTCCTTTTGTTATTAAGAGGAAGGAGATATATATAGACAACACACACCTTATGATGTGTATATATATATATATATGTATGATTAATGATGTATGTATGTTATGTATATAATAAGTTGATGATAATGGTGATGATGATATATAAGTTTTTTTTAAATATATAATTTATATGTATAGTCATAATTAATATATTGGACCTTGGTTAAAGTTAAATGGGCCAGGTTTCGGCGAAATCAGACGACGTCGTTTAGATTGATGACGTTGTTTTTTGAATGTTATTAAAAGATTAAGGGTTTGGGTAATCTTCGGTTCGATTTCATTTCGGTTCATTCGAATTTCGGGTTTTTGGAAGTTTAAGTTTAAGTCTCTTTCGGATATTTTTAAAAATTGGATCTTGTTGAATGTAATATCCTAAGTTAAAATCCAAGTATACTTCAAATACATTCGGGTTTATAATTTTTGTGGGTTCTCGGATTTGGATTCTGGTTTTTGTGGTCTTTTCTTTTTTTTTTCAGTTTTTTCTTCACATTTTTTTGGTGTTTTTTTTAATTGTATATTTATATTCGTTTTGGAGCGTTCGAATTTTGGATTCAGATTCAATTCGTAATTTTCGGGACTTACATGATTTTCATATACTCGTTGAAATCTGAATCGGGTTCGGATAATATTTAATATCTGAAATACTAACCAACTAGCTTTTTTCATATATATTTTCAAATCGGTTAGAATTTGAAGTTTTTGTCGAGTCGAACTAAGGTAATATTCTCAAACCTAGTTTTAGCTTGAAAATGATGGAGACAAATAAAATGGAAAGCAGTTAACAGTAAATAAAGGAAGATAATGTGGAGGTAATGATGGAGTAAATATTTTATTTTCTATGAAAAATATTAAGTTGGATAAAGGTTTTGATTGGTAACATGATTTACCATGATTGAGTTATGAGTTTAACACATAGTTAAATAAAAAATGTTAATAATCATGAATTAAACAAAAAAATTAGTTTAGGTGTGAGTTATATTGAGTTAGGGTTGATTTACCATTTTGAGTTATATCCTTTGTTTAACTGTTAACTTAAAGTTAACTCAAAGGTTTTGATTGGTAACATGAGTTACCATATGTTAAGGTTGAGTTATAGAAATAACTCATAGGTAACTCAAAAATGTTACCAATCATGAAGTAAACTAAAATTTTGGACTTTGAATTTGAATTATTGTGAGTTATAGATGATTTATTATTTTGAATTATGATCTTTGTTAGATTGATAACTCAAAAGATGATTCAACATCAAAGAAAATAGGGTGAGTCAGAAGTTGAATAATATAATATTTATCAAACAAAAGGTTGAATAATATTTGTGGGTGATTATCATTTCTTTGTTAATAGTTTTTAAGTAAGACACAAAAGAAAACAGAGAAAAATGGCAAGCAAAGTATAAATCATACATGGGCATGCTCATATTTTGCACTTTAAGGCGAGAAAGAGATAACAAACTGAAAATATTTAATTATCTAATGAAACAGACGATTATCAATTGAAACAGAGGATTGCACATGGTGGTGATCACATGAGGTGGAAAATAACGCCACTAATAAACTGATTTGATAACATAAACTAAAAGCTAGAAACAACAACAACGTAAACTAAAAAAGGTAGACAACAACAAGAACGATGTCGCCGTGGTTTACTTCAAGACAATTTTCATCGTCTGATCCGGGAGATGACTGGTAGAAGATGACCGAGATCAATGAACTACGCCTAAGCACTTTTTTCTTCATGAGCGAGTTTGATTATTGGGAGTGGAAGGACAACGGGGACTATGAAGAAGGGTACAAGGCGCCATAGGAGATGACTTTTCAGGAGTTCGAGAAATGGGCTGAAGAAGAAGAAATTGAAAAAGATGCGAAACGAGGAATAACCGATATAAACGTTGATTGGAAGCTTAGCTTCTGGGGCATCATGGAACACCGCTGGGCGGACAGGACAAAGAAGATGGAGGAAGATTTTAAGAAGAATCAGAATGACGATTGATCAAACTCGGTCTCTGTTTCTATTAATCACCATAATCCTCTGTCGTTTCTATTAATCACCATAATCCTCTGTTTCACTAGTGGCTTGTAGTATGTGTAATCCTGTTTATCTTACTAAGTATTTTTTTAGTTTATCGTTGATTTGAAACACTTGGATTTGTGATTATCTATTCTGTATAAGTGTTCAGTGTTCACCGGTTTGTATAAACCGGTTAACAATCTGGTCAAGTAAAAAGTTTAAAAATCGATATTAATCAATATAATTCCTCAATTGGTAATCTATGAAACCAAAACGGTTTAGTTACGTCCTGGGTAATGCCATAACCGGTTTGTATAACCGATTGTTAATCTGATCCACGAAGCTCCTAGTCTTTTCCTTGTGTCTACAAAATACAGTTTAACTGAAATCGAATTTACAAAATGTAGAAAATATACAAAATAAATAAATAAATCTTGCAGCCATTTAAAAAACCTTTACCATCAAGACTAAAAATATGTAAAGACTTATAAACTAAAGTCTTCACAACCACAATATCCACAATGCTCATCACACTCTCTTTGCTTTTATGATCCCCGGGGAGCTCAGTTCTCCGGCTTCAACGGAATAGTACCGGCCGTGGGAGCAACTCCGTTGTTAGTCTCGGGTGTAGGAATGTTATGTG
This sequence comes from Anastatica hierochuntica, assembly GCA_900406275.1. Taxonomy (NCBI): domain Eukaryota; kingdom Viridiplantae; phylum Streptophyta; class Magnoliopsida; order Brassicales; family Brassicaceae; genus Anastatica; species Anastatica hierochuntica. The sequence continues at coordinate 37,045 of OVAN01000956.1, read as the reverse complement.
GTGGTTCAGGCAGCGCTGGACTGTTATTGTGACCGTTGTTCAGTGGTGGCTGGTTGCAAAATTTCATCGTCTTGAGGACAAAAGTGTCGTCATGGAGCACGAACCGAGTGCTGCAAATAGCGAAAAGAGAGGTGTTCTGTTTCCGGAGGAACAATTGGCTAAAAAGGAGGAGATTAAAGTTGGTGTTTTTTACCTATTGAAATCGAAATGCACGAGCTGCATATCTTCTGATATTTCCACTTCTACTGTCGCGTGAGGACGAGTCTGGTGCAGAGAAAACAACGACAATCAGACAATGACCGAACAATGACAATTGGCTTGCTAGTGGATCGAACCAAGGATCGGTTAAATAAGCTTCGGTGAAGTTTACCTGGACAAGGATAAACGGAAGAGCAATACCGCCACTAGGAGCATTCCCCGAGCTATACAAGTGTTCGTTCCTCCGTATCAGATTCTGAAGTCCTACATACTTTTCAAAAATGAACCATGTAAGATTCTTCAACGACAAAAGGAAACAGAAGATCAAGCAAGAGTGAAGAGAATCAGTCTTGTCCGCGTACTTGTTCTTCAAGTTCTTGAACATATTCAGTTTTCTTTTCAATCCTCTTCCTAAGTGAGAGTTGTTCAGCCCGCAAAACATCAAACTCAAAACTCACGAACGATCTTTAGAAGCAAACACAGAAAGTTAATTTAAAAACCTTTAATTCTTGAATGTCGCTTAAGCTTGTCCGAGGAAGACCTCTCCATTGAATCTCTTTTTTATCCTTTGATATTATATCCATAGCCATTAAGACGTTTAAAGCATCATATACTCTTCTTCTTATGTTCTTCTCATCATACTGTTGCTTTTTAAGAAAGAACCGCATATATTAATACATCTAGTATTGCACTTGTTGAACATTATAAACTATCAAAGAATCGCACACCTGATCAGGGGATGTTCCATCGTTATTCGGCAATGCAAATTCAGCTACAAGCTCATCTGCAACCTGAAAATACATTCACCTGTCAGATATCGTATTATTACAGAGCTAGACAACAACTTTGGCTACAATTATGCAAAACTTCTCACGAGATAAACTTATATTCCAATACGTGATCTTGACTAGGATTAAACCACATCCGTAAGCACGAGAAATCAGTTCTATGAGATAACGTAAACAGAAGTGACTTGATCTTCTTGTATTGCGAAGCTTTCTGATTCAAAGGAAACTACCGTACCTCGTTATATGTTGTCCTTCCTTTGCTTTCCACCTTTTCACAAACTGAGAGAAACGCCGAAAGAAGACAAGAACGCATTAGTTTTCATCCATTTTCACACCTATAAACGCCGAAAGATGAAAGCAAGAAAGTAGAGAGACCTTTCAGACTAAATTGACGCAGCCCTCTTCCATTTTTATCCGGACCCGACGCACGCTGTCGAGTCTTCTTCTTCTTCTTCTTCTTCTTAACACTGCTAATACATTAATGAATCAACTTAAACTTCATAACCGACAAAACAACGCACGAATCAGCTTTCTGTGACTACTCAAAGAGGCAGATTCTTTCAAGGCTTTACAAAAACTTCAAGAAACACAAAGTCTCTGAAGCTTTACATATCAATAGAGCAAAGTTCAAGCTTATGATCCACACATTTTCACAAGCTTGAGTTCCACAAAACGAAACCTTTTTAAGAAATCTTTTCATCAAGAAATAGTTTTTAACATTACCCAGAAGCTCCTTGAGAAGCATCATCATCATCATCAACTTGAATTTCAAAACTGTTCAGATGTATGATGTCACTAGTATATGTAGCGACGGTGATGGTTTGTTCGCTCCGGCTTGAAGGTGGTGATCCAATACTGCCGCTTGTAGATACCGATTGACCTGAAACCGCCGTGCCCCAAGACCTCTTGCCGGAATCATCATCGTGATTGTTGTAATTCGGATTAGACCCAATTGTTGTCATTCTTCACAAGAGGGAAAGAGAGAGATTTAGGCGGAGATTTTTGATTTTGAAGAAAACCCAGATGATTACTGGCCTTAAATCGATTTGGGTTCTTCTTGGATATTAACGGAAACAGAGGCGATCATCGGAGAAAAAAAGCTCCTTTTTGATTACTCGTGTGATATGATACTTCTCTGAAACGAAGAGAATCTTCTTCACGGCGGAAACTTATTGGATGTCGACGGAGGAGGAGGAGGAGGAGGAGGAGTAAAAATCGATCGGAGGAGTGAGATTTTTCTTTATCGGATTTCGATTTCGATTTCGGACTTGAGAGAGAGATGATGATGAAAGAAATTGAGAAGAAAAAAATCATTAAACGACACCGTTTTAGCGTTTAGGCTGATTAAAAAAGAAGAGATCACTAAACGACACCGTTTTACCGTTAGAGAAGAGATCATTTTCATTGAAACGACACCGTTTTAGAATTTAGGCTGATTAAAGTTAAAAAATTGCGGTGAGCGTGGATCGAACACGCGACCTTCAGATCTTCAGTCTGACGCTCTCCCAACTGAGCTATCCCCGCTTTTTGTTTTAATTTATAATTTTATTTTACTAATCTGTAACATTAACGCCGTTTGTTTCATAACGCCGTCAAAACCTTCTCGCTGCGTCAGAGTGTTCTAAGCTTATAGTTTTGATAATGATGTTTACTAAAATCAAAATTATCTTTACCTGTTATTATCAAAAAGTAGTTAACACAAAACCATCACACGTTTTAAGAAGATAAAATTTGTTTTATAAACCAAAAAACAAATCAAAACAAATTATTTAAACTATTTTTCAAGTGTTGATTTTGTATTTTCTCTTGTTTCCTATTGAAAAAAAGATCCTCTCACTCACTCTCTCTCTCTCTCTCGCCGGAAAAGTTTTGATTTTTCTTGAAGATTTTGATTTTCGATTTCTCGGGTCTCTTACAGATTCAATTGATGATGATGGGTACTAATTCAATTCGTCTTCCATTGTGAGTTCTCTTCCTCTGAATCGGAGGAAGCTAGGGTTGTGCGATAAGCCATGTTTAAGAAGATGATGAAAAGTGGGAGTAGAAAGTCATCTAGATTCGATTCGAATGATTCGTCGTTGTTCGGGTCAGGTCATGGATCCAATATGGTTGTGAATCACGCATCTTGTGGTTCTCCGGTGGCTTCCTCACCGCGTTCAACGGCGGTGAATACACATTTTCCTCCTCCGATGTCTTCCGTTGAACCTCTTCCTTTGTTTAGAGACGTTCCTGTTTCAGATCGAGAAACGTTGTTTTTGAGGAAGCTACAGATTTGTTGTTTTCAATTTGATTTTACAGATATATTGAAGAATGCGAGAGAGAAAGAGATCAAGAGACAAACATTGTTGGAGTTACTTGATTTGATACAATCTCAATCTGAGAAGCTAAGTGAAATTTGTCAAGAAGAAATGGTGAAGATGATTGGTGTTAATATATTCCGTTGTCTTCCTCCGTCTTCGCACGAAAACGCGGGGCAAGAGACTCCGGATCCTGAGGAAGATGAGCCATATTTAGAACCTTGTTGGCCACATTTGCAGCTAGTTTACGAATTGCTGCTTAGATACATTGTTCCTTCTGATACAGATACAAAAGTTGCGAAACGGTTTATCGATTATTCTTTCGTGTTGAAGTTTCTTGAATTGTTTGAAACCGAAGACCCGAGAGAAAGAGAGTATTTGAAAACGATTCTTCATAGGATCTATGGGAAGTTTATGGTTCATAGACCATTGATTAGGAAAGGGATTAACAATATATTCTTTAGGTTTATTTACGAGGTAGAAAGACATAGCGGTATCGCCGAGCTTTTGGAGATTCTTGGTAGTATTATAAACGGGTTTGCTTTGCCGATGAAGGAGGAACATAAGCTGTTTTTGATCAGGGCATTGATACCGCTGCATAAGCCGAAACTAATCGCTATGTATCATCAACAATTGTCTTACTGCATTGTTCAGTTTGTTGAGAAAGATTATACGCTTGCGGATAAAGTGATCAGAGGATTGTTAAAGTTTTGGCCTTTAACAAACTGTTCTAAAGAAGTTCTCTTCCTTGGTGAACTCGAAGAAGTTCTCGAGGTAACGCAACCCGTCGAGTTCCAACGTTGTATGGTCCCATTGTTCCAACAGATTGCTCGCTGCCTTCGCAGCTCCCATTTTCAGGTTCATACACCAAATCTAACATTTGCTTTGTTCGATTTCACCAATCGTCACATTACATATGATTTAACATTCAATGTAGGTAGCGGAACGGGCTTTGTTATTGTGGAACAACGAGCATATCGCGGGTTTAATCGCGCATAACAGAACCGTGATACTTCCGATAATATTGGCTTCACTAGAGAGAAACATAGAATGTCATTGGAACCAAGTGGTACATGGTTTAAGTATGAATATAAAGAGAATGTTTATGGAGATGGAACCTGAGCTCTTCGAGGAATGTCGACGACGGTATGAATCAAAACAAGCGGAATCGAAACAAGTGGAAGAGCAACGCCAAAGAAGATGGAGAAGATTAGATGAAGCAGTGAAAGAACAAGAAAGAAAAAAGAAGAATGGACATTCGGTTCGGGTTATTCGGTTTTCGGGTTTTTCGGTTTTTCGGTCAAAATAAAAATGTATAGTGACATTTGGTTATCATTTTTTACCTTTTACTCTTCTTTTCTCTTCCACTCATTTCTCTATCTCTCTCTCTGATCTTGAGCCACCGTGAAAATGACGGAGGTGATGTCGCCGGAAAATAGTAGATCGGAGGATTTAAAGCCGCATGTTGTGGTGTTTCCGTTTCCAGCACAAGGTCACTTACTTCCTCTTCTCGATTTAACTCACCAACTCTGCCTCCGTGGAGTCGTCGTCTCCGTCGTCGTTACTCCCGGAAACTTAACTTACCTTTCTCCTCTCGTCTCCGCTCATCCTTCCTCCGTCTCCTCCGTCGTTTTCCCTTTCCCTCCTCATCCTTCACTCCCTCCCGGCGTCGAGAATGTTAAAGACGTCGGAAACTCCGGGAATCTTCCGATCATGGCATCTCTTCGTCAGCTTCGAGATCCAATCATCCACTGGTTTAAATCTCACCGGAATCCACCGATCGCTCTCATCTCCGATTTCTTCTTAGGATGGACTCACGATCTCTGCAACCAGATCTGTATTCCTCGCTTCGCCTTCTTCTCCGTAAGCTCGTTCTTAGTCTCCGTTCTCGAATTTTGCTTCGAACACATAGATCAAATCAAATCCACGACGGATCCGATCCATCTCCTTGATCTACCTCGTTCTCCGATCTTCAAACAAGAGCATCTTCCGTCTGTTTTCCGACGATGTCTCCAATCTCCGTCGCCGGATCTCGAAACGATCAAAGATTTCTCCATGAATCTCTTAAGCTACGGATCTATTTTGAATTCTTCAGAGTTTGTTGAAGATGAGTTTCTACAGTATGTGAAACAGAGGATGGGTCATGATCGGGTTTACATAACCGGACCGCTTTGTTCGATCGGTTCGGGTTTTAAACCGGAATCCGGTTCAATAGACCCGAATCTACTGAGATGGCTCGACGGTTCACCGAACGGGTCAGTCTTATACGTTTGTTTCGGAAGTCAAAAGGCGTTGACTAAAGACCAGTGTGATGCTTTGGCTCTTGGTTTAGAGAAAAGCATGACCCGGTTCGTTTGGGTGGTTAAAAAAGATCCGGTACCCGACCGGTTCGAGGATCGGGTTTTCGGGCGGGGAATGGTGGTTAGAGGGTGGGTCCCGCAGCTGACGGTTTTAAGACACGTGGCGGTCGGCGGATTTTTGAGCCATTGTGGATGGAACTCGGTGCTTGAAGGGTTAACGAGCGGAGCCGTGATCTTGGGCTGGCCCATGGAGGCGGACCAGTTTGTGAACGCGAGGTTGCTTGTTGAGTATTTGCGCGTGGCGGTTAGGGTTTGTGAGGGGGCTGAAACAGTCCCCGACCCAGATGAATTGGGTCGGGTTATAGCGGAAACGATGGGCGAAGGAGGGCGCGAAGTAGCCGCTCAGGCGGAGGAGATACGGCGAAAGACCGAAGCCGCGACCGAGGCTAATGGAAGCTCTTTTGCGGATCTACAAAGACTTATCAAAGAGTTTGGGAAGTGTCACTTGTGAGCACTTAAGACAAATCTAAAGTGGTCATATGATTTGTGTGTAAATAAAGAGAAAGTGCTATAAAATAGGGGTGGGCACGAAGCAGTTATCCCTTAAAATTTAAGTATTTGTGATTTGTTCCGCTTTTAACGGATATTTAATTTTATGATTTGCTTTGCTTCGGAAAAATACAGATATCCGGAAAATTCGTGAGTGTTTGTGGATATCCGATCGACTTTATCCAATATAAATAAAATCGAAAACGATAAAATTTTGGTTTACGTTTTCAAATATCAGGAAAATTCACGAATATTTGCGTATATCCGATCGATTTTTTCCAATACAAATATAATCGATTGGTTTACAAAAGAAAATTTATACATAATATAAACTAATATTTAAAAAATAAATAAAATTTTCCGCTACGTATATTTCAAAACTACATAAAATTTTAAAATAAATTTTAACAAAAATGATCCAATTTTTATATTTTTATACATTTCTTTCTTAAGTTAATATTTTATAAGTAATTTGATGAATATAATGTATTTGATTTATATATAGAGATAACTATACAAACTTATACATATTTAATCATCTATGTATGTGTTTATATATGTCGGAGCGAAACGGATATTCGTCTTTTAAAATTTTAGTATTTGTGATTTGCTCCGCTTTTAACGAATGTTAATTTTTAATATTTCGAAAAATTACGGATGTCCGGATTTGACGAATCTAATCACTACGAATAACCGTTCGAAGAAAATATCACAAATATTTTGCCCAGTCCTACTATAAATGATAGATAGGGAGGACACAAGAAAATGGGTTAAATAGAGTATCTACTACCACAAGCATTAACAAAGAAGTGGCATCTAATCACTCTATGTTGCATTTATCTAATTAAGTATGATACCTTACAAGAAGAATAAGGTATGTTGTGATGTTCAGTATAAGTCAAGATTTAATCAAGATGTGGTTGAAGATTCTTAGGTTGTATATTTGAGAATGGCGGCGTCAATCCTCTCCTTGTCTCTAGTTGCAAATGCCTCTAACAGAACTCCGTTTCTGTAGAAGTGGAAGAGAGGAACCGACTGTAGATTGCAAATATCAAAGACTATCTGTTAAGTTACATGGACTTCCAACTTAAAACCAATTGACGACGATAAGTGGATTGGCCTATATCCCTAATATTATCTGCTTACATGCTTCACTCTTTGGACGCTATTTTTATATATCAACAATGCAAAGAGAGATTACCTTGATACCAAGCCTTTCTGCGACCTCGGATTGTTCATCATATTCATCTATCACCTATGCAAAAACCATTTAAGCTATAAATGTACAAGAAATTGTAATGATATCCATCTCACATTGTGTTTATGGAAGATAATACTCACATTGTGTTTAAGGAAGATAACAGGAGCTTCTTGGTCACCAGATTGCTTGCAAAGCTTAGAGAAGCCTTGCTCAATGTACTTACAACTCCCACACGAAGGACGATAAAAATCAACCACAACCAATGAACTAGTTTCTTTCCCTTTCTCAAGGACTCTAAGAAACTCATCATCGGTTTTAAACTCAGTGACACACTCAACAGGACAAAGATCATCATCATCATTTTCATTAAATGAATCAGCTTGACTTAAGCACTTGGCTTTCACGCAAAGACCCATTGCCATGTTTACACCCATGGATGAAGAAGAAGCTTCACCTCTTAGAAGCAGCAATGAGAATCTGGTTCTATTACCACCCGCAATTTTAATTATGATCTGTAAGAAAAAGCATCCAGGTTCAAGAATGAAAAAGAGATGAGTAAACAAATTTTCAAACAAAAACACTAACAGGTTTAATTATGATATGTTAGTGTTTGTGTCTGAGGAGCTGAAATTGAACTTCTTACACCTAATTTTGGTTTTGGGAGAGAAGAAAATGAGACAAGAGAAGCCATTGATGATCCTGGAGAAGAAAAAGATAAGAGGAGTGAAGTTGAGGTGGATAATAGAAGAAAGATTTTTTAGTGGAGAAGAAAAGGATAAGAAGAGTGTGTAGGAAAACTATTTGTTTCACTAATTAATTATACACTTTTTTAATTAAATTTAAATCAAAATTAAATATACTTCTGTCCTTATTTCTTATTTTTCTTATATTATTTAATTATTTTTTATTTTATTTGTGTTCATCCCGATTCATTTGGTTTGATATATAGATTGAATGAGATGTAGAAAGCAATTTTTTCATACAAAAAAGTAGATTTTTTTTTATATTTGGTGTATTTTGAATTTTTCAAAACAGATATATATATTTTGTAAATAATTTTTAAACATTGAAATGTACATAAGATATTACTCGAGGTAGACTGACTATTTCTGCGTGTATTTAAATAATTCAAATATACAAAACATCAACGAAAGTTTATGTGGAAAATCAGTATATAATTAGGTTATCAGCAAAAAAAAGGTATGCAGTTAAATTAGTATGCATTGGGAGTTAAATAAGTATGCAGTTTAAAAGGTATTAAAAAAACGGGAGAGAGGTATTTAACAAATACAATGTCGAAAATAAATAAATAAATAGTGTTATGAATTTTAAAAAATAGTCTCACTATTTTATGTAGACGGACTATTTTACAATTACATAACTTACAATGTTATTTTGCAATTGGCATATCTTTAAACACTTAATTATTTATGATTAAATCAAAACTACAAAAAAATAGAATTTCAAAAGTTATTTTAATAAATAGGTGGACACTTGGGTACAGTGGTTACCACCTCTGTTGGCCAAGCTCACTTACCTGGGTTCGAACCCGGGGTGATNATGAAAAAAAAAAAAAAAAAAAAGGTGGACATTTGTCCATTTTTTGAGTGATGAGGTGACACTAATATGGAAAGAGTTGGCCAAAAATCATATATATGATTAGTAACACATTATCAAAACATGATCATAGAGATGATTACAACTAATCATGAAGAGTTGAATGAGTAGAAGTTAGATAACTAAGTATTTTTAAAATTTTCAAATATTAAGAAACTAAGATAAGGGAGGTTACTTCACCAAATGCATATTATTTATTAGCTAATCACAAGATTAATAATGGTTTTGATCAAAATAATTGGGTGACTAAAAGAAACCAATGTATCTTATAAAGAGGCGCAAACATAGGTGAGTGATATTATTACATGTTTATTTCATTATAGCTAATAACATCTTAATTTAAATATTTATAACTTTTTGATCATTACTCATAATTGTATGTTGTGTAATTGTGGGTTGGCTAATCAGCTAGCTAAGTTCAGTGTACATAAATCCAAAGTGATTAGTTAGTAGTAACCAAAAAAAAATTAGAAGTTGAATCGTATTGTGTTGATTCTGAAAATGACTTAAATCTCTATGTACCGGTAAAAAATCATATTCAGCTAAATCTTTAGAAAGTCGGTTTTGAAGTTATAAATACAAGTATGAAAACCTAAAACGGATTTATACTTACCTCAGTTCGTTTTTCTCTCTAAATTTTTAGTTTTTTTCTAGGTTAACTCGCTTTTATTCACAACAAACTTGCAAAGTTAAACGTTATGTCTAAGTCATAAGATTAGTGTTGACATTGAATCAATTTTTTGTTTATAACCTAATGTTTACCTAAATTTGAAATTTACAAAAGATGAAATTGAGAAGTTGATTATATAAATAAAAAATTTAAGAAAGACCCAAATAAAGAAAAAAATAATTCAAATAATTGAAAGAGAAAAAAACACAAGTAGTTCCAGGCTTGCAAACCAAAACTTCCAGAAAGGAATCCTTCACCAAAAAGTTTATTTAGGTGTTTGCTTCTTTTATCATCTTTTCTCTTACCCTTCATAACAACTTTTATATATATCTATTTATACAAAAATACTAAGTGTATAAACAAATACAATCTTATTATATTTATACATATATATATATATGGACACTAAGACAAATAAACCAAACCCACAAAACAAAACACTCTTTGATACTTCTCTTCATAAACATACATTTTAGCTTTCTCTCTTGTGTTCTTAGAAACAAAGCTCAAAAACAAAGGATCATGACTAGTGTTCAAGCGGAGAAGCGTTTAGTACTCTTTATCAAAGGCAAACGCACTAAACGTCAGCGATCTGCGTCTCCTCGTATGAATTTAGAAGCGATATCCGGCGTTTGCAGCGGTGAAAGATCATTACAATTGGCGAGAAAAGAAGACGTTGGTGAAGTCGAATCACGAGGAGATATCGATGAAGACCAAGACATGGCGAATTGTCTGATGTTGTTGTCGCAAGGACATAAAGAAAAGAGCGGAGATGATCATTTATCGACGCAGAAAACGGGATTCTTGAGTGACAAGAAACCGATGGTTTCTCTAGGGTTAGGGCTAGAAGGTGTTTACCAATGCAAAACGTGTGATAAAAGTTTCCAATCGTTTCAAGCGTTAGGAGGGCACAAGGCTAGCCACAAGAAGCTCAAACTCGGAGCAAGCGATGAGAACAAACATGCGTTTGTAGTTGAAGCAATGGAAGGTGAAAATGGAGGTGTAGGAAGCTTTCTTTCTCTGCAAGTAACAAGTAGTAATGGTATCAAGAAACCGATAAAAACACATGAATGTTCAATCTGCAAGGCCGAGTTTTCGTCAGGACAAGCTTTAGGTGGTCACATGAGGAGACATAGAGGCTTAACACTAAACGCAAACGCAAACGCTACTCCATCAACTAGACCAGAAGAATCTATAAGCACAAAGAACTTTCTTCAGTTAGATCTAAATCTTCCAGCACCAGAAGATGAATCGAAATTCGCGTTTGCGTCCAAAGATCAGCTTCTTCTATTTGCAGCTACATCAAATTCTTTGATTGATTGTCATATATAACTAATGAAGTAGTTCTTGTAATTGATTACATTGATATGTTAATCACTAACCATCATCTTCTTATTATTGATTCTTGTAATTTGATATTGATTCTATTTAACTTCAAAATATTTCATCATTCAATAATAGTATTCATAGACTTCATTTTTATACAAATGTTTGATACTTTTTTCTGATAATTAAAAGGGTTAAATTCATGTCTAATAAAGAACCAAACCTAATCCATGAGTGGGAGATCAACCCACGAATAGACTACTTCATTAGGTATTTAAATGGATCGAAAGCAAAGATCTATATCCGTGTAAGTGTCCAGAGACAGCGTGAAGTAGTTTCCTTCCGGCAGAATTCGTTTAATACTTAACTTTGGGAGAATGATTAAAGATGCTTAAGAGATGTGTTCCTTGGAGAGTGGAAGAAGCATGTGATGATGACTTTCATGTAAAGTTAGTTCGTTTGTTAGCCGCCGCCACTAAAGCCTTTCGTTGCACTTCACTTCTCTTTGGGGTTGTTTGTTTTTTTTTAACCAATATTTTTAAAATAGTTATATCTAATTTCACTCAAAGTTCTATATAGTTAGATAAATTTAAGACACATAATTTTAAAGTAAACTAAAAAACAAGAGTTTAAAGCAATATATATATATATATATATATATAAAATAAAAAATTATAACTAGATTATACGTAAAATATAAATGTTGATTAGCTAGCAATGTGTAAGACCGGTTTAAATTCGCATGGAGCTGTCTAATTTTGTGTAGATCCGCCTAAATCTATCTAGATTTCTTAGACTTGTATGAACTCATTTAACTCCATTTTATAATATTAACATTTACACATATGAGATCATCGCAGGACCGACCTTGAACATAAACCAGGTAAGCGACCGATTAGGGCCACCGACATTTTGAAAAAAATTTTAGACCACCAAAAAAATTTTCTTATGATAATATTTATATATATAGGGCCACCAAAGTTCAATTCACTAAAGAGATATTATTTAGAAATGTTAGCATGTTTTAAAATGTACATGCAATTGATATTCTTGAAATTTTAAATAATATATATAGAAAACGGCCATTGATATATAGTTTTCGATTAGGGCCACTACTCTTGTTAGACCGGCCCTGGATAATCGTCACAGTTTATAAACATCTAGCGTCTAAACGATATCTTTAAACTTCTAAACCGTTTCTTAGAACCTAGATTATGATCCATAAGAACAAATTTTTTTTATTAAAAACAACAAAAGATAATTTAAGTAGAAAATATATCACCCATGTTTAGTAATTTTTCAGAAAAATGTCGGTGAGATTTTTTAATTGACACGATCTAATGTAAGTTTGTGATAAGACAAAAACGTCGAGACCATGTGGTCTAATTGACAACGATTTCAAATAGTCGTCGTTACTTATGAATTTAGGATAAACTATAAAAATAATGTTCCACAATATATTATCCTAAAAAATAAAATCTTATATTCGTCGCAAAAATATATCATTTACACAAAGAGGAATGATGAAAAAATTCTATGTTGTGTCAAAAAAAAAAAAATCAATGTTTGAATTCGTAAAGGTTATGAATATTTAATAAATCAAGACTTTCTTAATAAAAATTTATTATATTCATGTGATTACTAATGTGTAGTCCGGAACATCGTGGTCTACTGGCAAGGACGGACCTGGAGACATATCGCGTGTTCGATCTCCAACAGCGGGAATTACCTCACGTTGTATCTGGACATCTCTGAAGAATTCACATGCGCTACAGCGCCCCGAAAACGACGGTGCAAAAATCTATATATTCAAACATGCTGAATGTAACAGAGTCTCTGGCATGATTGGATACTTTGCTGGATTATTACAGCAAAGCAACAGTTTTCACCATTAACTAAGCCCTCAACTTTCATAAGTGTCACAAAATCACCCCTAATGTTTTTTATTCTCTTCACTAATCCATTCAAATTTCAAAATTTCCTTTTGTGTTGATATTGGAAATTTTATTTCATATAGAATTTTTTAAAAAATTATGAGTGTTTAACCCGATTTGAATTTTTTCCTAGCATAATATTTTTGTATATAAAATAAGCTATATAATTTGGTTTTATTTAGTTTAATTTTAATTTAAATTTCATATGAGAAGTATATTTATTAAGATACATAATCAATTTAACTTTGTTAATAATTTGGTTTGATTTACGGTTAGTTAGTCTAATAAAAAAAATATAACATCTACTAATTAATACACAACAAATTAAATTTTCAATAAATCAATAATTTTTTCGGTTTTAAATTTAATTTTTGAACAAAATAGTTATTTTAATAAATTAATAACTCTTTAAATTTGGGGTAAATCGGATTAGAAATTTGTATGGAGCTAACTGAAAACATACATACTTTTGGGGTCTAAAAAAATATAAATTAAATTAAATTAATTTCCACCAAAATTATTTTAATTTCAGAAGCATTTCAACTAACGAAAATGGAACCATTCTCATTAGCTTCTTCTTCTTCATTTTTGCTTCGTCTTCAGAAAAAAATTTTCAAGCTCCGTCGGAGAAGAAAGAGATAATTTTCCGGGAAAAGGACAAAACTTTCGTTTGTTTCTCTCTCTAAGAAGCAAAGGGTTGAGTTTATTTTGATCTCCGGCGGCGATGGCGGTTGCTCCGGCGAGAGCTCGTTCGGATTATGATTATCTCATCAAACTTCTTCTAATCGGAGATAGTGGTAACATTTTCTTCTCCGTTTCTATCTTCTCTTTAATGGGTAAATTTCCAATTTGAGAAAAATCTCTCTGAAAAAATCAATTTCGAATTTTGAAATTAGGGTTTATGATTTTTTTGCAGGTGTGGGTAAAAGTTGCTTGTTACTTCGTTTCTCTGATGATACTTTCACTACAAGTTTCATTACTACAATTGGGTTTGTCAATGTCTTTGTTCTCTTATGATCTGTCTTAAGTTTTGTGTATTACTAACTTCTTCTTCTTCTTCTTCTTCTTCTGCTTCTGCTTCTGCTTCTGCTTCTGCTTCTGCTTCTTCTTCTTTTAGAATTGATTTCAAGATTAGAACAGTGGAACTTGATGGGAAGAGAATCAAATTGCAGATTTGGGATACAGCTGGTCAAGAACGTTTTAGAACTATAACTACTGGTAAAAAAAAGATTGCTTTTTTGATTTTTCTTGCTTTGTGATTCAATGATGTTTCTTGAATCTTATGATCTTTGTATTGATTGATTGATTCTTATGATGCTTCTGCTTTGTATTGATTGATTGATTCTTGAGTCTTTAAATCGTTTTTGGGTTCGTTTGTTTCGTGCAGCATATTACAGGGGAGCAATGGGGATATTGCTAGTCTACGATGTAACGGATGAGTCGTCTTTCAACAGTAAGTTTCTTGGCTTTTCTTCTGTGTTGTATTGTTACTATTTTATCTCATGAAGTTCAATACGAAACTGAAAAAAAGACGATTGTTCTTCAATAGATATTAGGAATTGGATGAAGAACATAGAGCAACATGCTTCGGATAATGTCAATAAAATATTAGTCGGTAACAAAGCTGATATGGATGAAAGCAAAAGGGTAAGCAATCTTTAGTTGCATACTTTACTTACTTGACTTATAGTTTTAAGTAATGCCGATACATGGTCTTGTTCTTTTAGGCTGTTCCAATGGCAAAGGGCCAAGCTTTGGCTGATGAGTATGGAATCAAATTCTTTGAGACGGTAAGCTAGTTAAAACATAGCATGTCTCTGCCCTTTTCAACGGAGATTACTGATGTGTTTGGAATCGTTGCAGAGTGCGAAAACGAATCTCAATGTCGAGTCGGTTTTTCTTTCTATCGCAAAAGACATAAAACAAAGATTGACAGAAACCGATACAAAGGCAGAGGTAAGAAACCGTGGAAATCTACTACTACTACTACCGTTATTTTATCGAAAATCATATGTACTGTTCTTGTTTCTTTGCAGCCGCAAGGCATCAGTATAACTAAACAAGATACTGCTTCATCTTCTTCTACAACCGAGAAGTCAGCTTGCTGTAGTTACGTTTAGGAGTTTGCTCACACTCTTTTTCGCCTGCACCGGTTTTTGATACCTTCCCATCTTTTCTCATCTCTTACGACTCAAATCCGAGATTGTTCTTATGTTGTTGCTTAGGAAATCTCATTGATGTGTTGTGGTTAAAAACTATGTTTACAAACTTTGAATTCATAAAGCCAAACTATGTTATTACAAATCTCATTCAAAAGCAAATCGAAATCCACAACTTTACAGAGGGGCAATCAGATTCAGTTTGCGATAGACGAAAGAACGGTTCGAGTTTTTCGTATGAAAATGGATCCTCTGCGGCCTCACGAGCTGCAACAACCGGTTTGAGAAGTAGTTTGATGTTCTGGTTTCTGCTTGAAGATGTTTCTCTTCACAGCACTTGATCCTTCTTCCAAAAGTCCAGGTACTTCCATTATCTATTACATCACATTCACATAAACACATTCTCTGTTATATCTATAGAACAACTCTTTTTCGAAGCGGTTTAAAGAATCTTTTTACCTTCAAAGCTAACTCTTCGAAACACTGTTCCACGTTTTGTCGAGTTTTAGCACTACACTCAAGAAACATACACTTGAGTTCTTTCGCTAACGCAATCCCTTCCTCTCTACTAACTTCTCTTTCAGATTCCTGCAATCACATATATGCTTTCATCAAAGACTAACAACTATAGAACTATCGACTTTAGATTTGTAAAAACTCACTCTATCGACTTTGTTCCCGACAAGCATCCTAATACATTCTTGATTTGTCGAATAAAGCTCAATCTCTTTACCCCAAACATCTACTAAATTTGTAAATGTCTCCCTTCTCGTTACATCATAAACTACATTCACCGTAAAACTCAAACCGTTTTATCGACAAAGAAAGATCGGTTATTCACTATACATTAGTCGCATTACCGAGTATGATCCCTTGTGCGCCTCTATAGTAAGAGCTAGTCAATGTTCTAAACCGTTCTTGTCCAGCTACATACAACCGATAAAACATTACAACAAACTATTAACCGTTGTTCGTTTCTATGATCTCATTATCGAATCAGAATCAATGAATCAAAGAACCTGTATCCCAAATTGTGAGTTTTAGTCTTTTGCCTCCAACTATCAATTGTTTGATCTTGAAATCAACACCTTCAAATCAAACATATGTAACACCAAAGATTGTTTCAGTGTATGATCATGAAACAGAGAGATTCTAAACATAAAGTTGAGATCTTTTGTTCTTGGGTTTGATTAGTTTTTTACCAATAGTAGGAGCAAGATCTTCAAGGGAAGTGGAGATGAAGCTAACAAGTAAGCTGCTTTTACCAACACCAGAATCTCCAATCAACAAGATCTTGAAAGATAGATCGTATCCACTTTGTCCTGATGAAGATCCCATTTTTCTTCAAACCCAGAAGAAGATGAAGAAACCCACGAGAGAGATCAATGATGATGATGCTTCTCTTTGTTGATAATTATGTCGAAGAAAACTGGAGATTTTTATTCTTTACGGAGAGAGAGAGATCTGAAAGAAGAAGACAAAGAACACACCTGAGAGTAACGTTTTCTTTCTTCTTTGCTTTGTAGAAACGTCTCTGTTTTGGTTTAGGGAGGTTGGCGTTTTGGGTTTCGGGTTCGGTTCGGGTTTATTCGGTTTTCGGGAGTATAACATTAAATTCCGTTTACTTGTTTTTATGACCCGGGTCGGGACTGATATATTCAGGTTCGAGTTAAGTTTAGTAAGGTAAACGAAATCTGAGTATATCCAAAATTATTTCGGTTTAGGTTCGGGCTCAAATATTCGTGGGTTCGGTTTTTTTTACAGATTTGCAGATTTTTCAGGTTTTTTAGGATTTTGGATTCGGTTTGGAGTTTTTGGATTCGACTTTGGTTTTAAGTTTTTAAATTTTGCGGATTTTTCGAATATCCGTTCGGGTTTAGGTTCGGGTTTGAGTAATATTAGGTTCGAATTTTTTATGATTTTGCGGATTTCTCGGAATTTTTCAGATTTTGGGTTCGGATTCGGTTCTAATTTTTCGGGCTCGACTTTGGTTTAAAGTTTTCAAATTTTGCGGATTTTGGATTCTTTGTTCGGGTTCGGACCAGATGCAGGCAATATCCGAAAATAATGCCCAACAAAATTCTATCGTCTGTTTTTACAAATCGGGTCGGATCCGGGTTCAGGTTTTTCGAATCGAGTTTTTTACCCAACCATAATTTGGTTCAAATTTTCTTTTGTTGACGTGTGTGTAGCGTTTTGGAATCGCTGTTGCGATTGCTGTTTGTCGTATTAACAAAAAAGTGTATTATTACATAGGTTGTCACCCAACTACGGCAGTTGGAAGCTAATCGTTTGATGGCTTCTAGTCAACAAATCGGTTGGTTTTGGCGGTTTGTAAAAGCGTTTCAAAATTGGCGGTAGTAAAAAAAAGCATATGCAAACGGTTTAAATGATTAGACGACTCATTGAACCGCCTAAAAATGTGGTTGGACTTGCTTTTGTGTTATGTAGTTTTAGTGCTTGAGTTTTTTTTAGTCAACCACACATTTTTTAGTATTTGAGTTTTTTTTCTAACATTGATCGAACCGAAAGTAATAATATCATTTATATTTTAATCTTAATTCTATTGCAAATGATGAGCAATTGGACGCTATCTGCAACTCATATAACTCGGATGAACAACTTCACAAATGACTCCACGACGCAGCTCTCCTCGTAACACTTGGATCTATGATCAACGGTTTTGCATGCAAGACATCCTTGATGGACAAACTCTCCCCACAACACACTAGATCACAACGAACGACTCTGCATGCAGCAATATGAAATCTCCTGAAACTTGTACACTGAAAATCTGCAAGAAATTGTATTTTCTAGAATTCGAACTCCAGACCTGATTAGAAGCCTTCAAACCTTTGACCGTTAGACCAAAGGACTTCCACAATACTTGAGTTTATCATCGCAAATTTTTAACACTTTGTACTTTTACCGGCGTTATATCAGTAACCGATGTAATAAAAGCTTGTATCAAAATCTCGTGAATTATAATTATATCTACATACCGCATTCACGTTAAACTTGTTCAGCTATCTCCCTCATCCAAAAAAAAGAACTATGTACAATGATTGAAATTTTGTCACGATCAAACCAATTATTTTGGAAGCACACATACCTTTTTATAGGGCATCATTAGATGAGTACTTTGGTCGACATTTTGTTATAAAACTAATTCTTTTCCAAAATTGATAATAATGAATTAATATAGTTAATGGGCTGTGGGAGCCAAACAGGAGCCATAGTATGCTGTCGGCCGAGCTTTTGCACAATCCCGGCTCCGCAAGACCCGCATTTTTATGGACGATTTTTAACGTATCCAAGTTTGTTCTGCAACAGTCTTACTTGGACCTAATCCGTGGGTTGCAGTCCACATTGACTTCTCTACATTTCAGGCCGAACCAATATAATTAGAGGCCCTACTCAAAATTAGAAAAACTTACCTCATGTGATAAAAAAAAATATTTTTAAAAAAATTTACTTAACTTTGACATTTTATATATGATTATAACTTTTGGATTTTGGACCCCTAAACTATAGCTTATGTCACGGACCGGGTCTATGAGCTCTGATCTATATCCAAACAAATTATCCTATCCGAATCGAACCAAAGGAAATTGAGTCGAACTTTCAACTCCGGTTTTTTGATTTCGGTTCTAGGAAAATACCGAATAGATTTTAAATTTTGAAGCCGAAAGACTAGAACAGGAATAAAAAAAATTGGTATCGTAATGGGAACTAAACCAAATTATGATCGGTTTCAATATAGAAATAGTATTTTTTTGTCAAAATTAACCTAACAAAGTGCCCAAGTTGAATAACATCATCTACTTGTTTCCCTTAACAATCTTCCTAATATATCACAAAATATTTTTTGGGTTTGCTTCAACAAAAAACTATTAATTTTTCTGTTTTCCGTTTATATATTTGTCTGTGTTTGTATGTTACAAATGCTATAACATGTTTGACAACAAAATATATTTAATGGGCTGTTTCAAATTTTGAGCCATAGCCTTCATTTTGGCGGCCCTAAGCTCCCTTCCCTTAATCACTAGTCCATATTTTAATTTTATTGATAATTCTATCAACATTTATGTTTAAAATTATTTTTAGAAAATAACAAGCTTAAACTCATAATGTTCATCGATTTTTATTTTTACTTTTGATACCATTTAACTGATTTTCAAGATATATATAATTTCATAGTAACAATTAGATGATTTTAACCATGTAACTAAATAGTAAACACCTTTCAAATGTCCCATGAGGCGATAAGTAACTTGTACTTTTCTAACTATGGTTTAAATAATACAAGAACAACTTTAAAGAATTCTAAAAACTAATGCAATATATATATATATATATATATATTAACAATAAAAAATCGATCCCGCTTGCCTCTTAGTTCGGTTTTTTGCTATTAGTTCTGGATTTCTTCTAATAGATTCTGTATCCGTTGTATCATCTTGTCTTTATTATACTCTTGTGGTTTGGCTCCGGGGGTTGTATCTTTAGACCCGCTGGTTTTGACTCCGGAAAGGGTAATCCTTTGCCGGCTATAATTTGTATTTGTGGTTTGTGTGGTTTGGTAATATAAGTTATCTTTCATGTGGAAAAAAATATTAACAATAAGAAACCAACCATGACCTTGTTATTGAACCGGACAAAGACAATAGAGCTCGATCTAAACCCATACTTAAATGAAGAAAAAGAGAAAATTAGTAAAATAATTAGTGATGAATTGGATTTTTTGTTTAAAAACACATGTTTGGTATGTTTAATTTGGCATATATATTTTTATTTTTTTTATATGTTAAGTTTGGTAATGGCATATTCCTTTTAAAAGATCCAAATTCTCCCAACATCTTTACATGGACTTCTCCATTTCCATCATCTCCTTCCACTTTTTTTCCATAATAATAATTTGATTTCTTTCAATGTCATCTTTACACCAATGAAAATTCTTTCCTTTATTCTCCTTTACATCAATAATTTATACATTTTTATTTTGTTTTTTTCTCTCTCAATATTTTCCTTTATACTCACTTAAAAATAACTTGTAGACCCTTAATACTTTGGACTCTAATACAATTTTACAATCAAATACATTGTTCATAAATTATTAAATTGTAACATATAAACTAAATGTTATATTTGCATTCACACAATTTAGGAGAAAACAAAAGGTGATCCATTATCAACAGACACGCGATACAGTAGTTACACTGAGCTGATTAATTATTACAAAAAATGTATTTTTTTAAAGAAAAAGTGAAAGGAACACTATAGCTTATGTAATGGGTGTTTTCAATGTCTCTTTTGATTTGTCTCCATGACCAAAGACAAAGAGAAAAGCCATAAAAACTTCAAAAACATCCATTGTTGAAACTCTCTTTGGCACAAACACTAAACACACAAAACATGGCCATCTCCTAAAGAAACATAAGATGAAGAACCCTTTGATTCTAGTAGAAAGATCTTACCATATAAAGGGTTCTCATGTTTCTCTTTAGGAGATGGCCAAAAACACAAAGAGTACTTACAAAGGGTAAGAAGAAGATCTCTTGGAGATTGTTATGATTTGTGTTGATGTGTGTGAGTGTTGTGTGAATGATCATCATTGTATTATCATGGTGATGGTGAATGATGATGATCGGATTGTGTGTAAATGGAGCGATGAAGATTGCATGAAGGTTGATGAAGACAAGCTTTGATGTGTATGTCTTTTGTTATCCCTCGTTTAGGGCAACTTCGATCCTTTGGCAAGCTTCGGTTCCCCTCGGAATCAGCAGATTATTATCGTAACTATCTTTCTCTTTTATCTTTTTTTGTCTATGTTCTTTGTTTAGTTTGCTTTATTGTCTTTGATTTTGTTATGTTTGTGTTAAATATGTGTGTTTGTGTGAGAGGAATAAAAATAGGAATATTGTGTTTTTATATCTTAAGACAAAAATCATACACTAAAACTAAAAATCAAACCATGTACCACCTCTACTATCATCTTATAAAACCAAAATTCGAACTCTGCATATGTTTCTAGTAAAAAGGTTTATTATTCAAATCATAGTTATATTGACTAAGAAATATATGAGAATACTATATAACTAAATATTATAAAATATATATAAATGAATCTATGTTTTGGTGATCGTAACAAAAGTATAGAAATATTCTGTTTTTATATCTAAAGACTACTAAAATGATACATTAAAACTAAAAATCGAAAAACTAAGCTTCAATAAAAAAAATAATGGTGTCTTCGAAGTTCGAATAATTTTTCTAAAAATCAATTTGTTTATCTTTAACAAAATATTTTTATTTTTGCCCATGTTTAACCAATTAATAAGACTCCAATTCCTAGTCAATTTAAAATCTAATCAAATTTTAAAGGCATGGGCATTTATGAAGAAACCCAAGAGAGCCCTAACTATTAAAAACTCATATAGAATTGAGATATACGCTTGAAAACTTAATAGCCAAAATATTTGTTTGAAAAGAACACTTGAGGTCAAAACTTAAAACATAATACATTATTTTGGTATACTATTAAAAAAAGATGTAAATTTAGAGAAAAAAAATTATGGATATTTATGTTAACAAAAATATATATATATGAGAACATTAAACATATAACTAAATATTCTAAAAAAATAGATACGAATATATGTTTTGGTGATCGTAACAAAAGTATAGATGGTGCGAAGTTAACGTTAAATTCTAAGAATACATGTAAACAAGCCTTTTTAAATCCGTTGAATTTTTAAAGAATACTCTGGAATTAATAAGGATTGATGTTATATTCTTATCAAAGGATGTTTCAAAAGAAAAACTTTATTAGAAAAGAGTTTAAAATTCTTAAAAACTTGCTAGGTCTACATATAACAAATCCATAACATCCTATTTCTAAAATTTAAAAATAAAACCCTAAAAATAACAACAAAAATTATCGAGAAAAGGAAAAAAAAACAATTAAAAGAAAACACCAAACCCTAAACGAACTAAGAATCTTTTCTTCGGTTGCATCATGATCCAAGAAGGTTTCTTCTCCAACTTAACCTTCTCCTCTAAAATCGTTTTCTTCAAATGTTTAACTTCTTGTTTAAGTTCTTGAATCCGATCTTCAGAAGCTTTCTTCTCCAAAGAAATCTTCTCAACTTTTGAAGCTAACCATTCAACATTAAAACCAGCTTGAGTCACATCAAAGATATCTTTAGTAACTTTGTTCATCTCATCATCGGTGAGCCTACGAAGTGGTTTGTGGTAAAGTATCTCGATGATGCCGAAGATAAGGTTCATGTACCTTGTCCTAAGCTTATGATCTTGTAGTTTAACATTAGTTGCTGTTTCTGGATATGTCTGAAAAATCCAGTTTGCTAACTTCTCCTTTGAAGAATCAATAATAAAACCATGTGATGTTACCTTGTTACGTTTCAAGATTTGATAACCCATCACATATGAGAGTTTGGTCTTCAAAATTCTCAAGAAGAAAGTTTTTTTTATTTGATAAAATAATCTCTCTCTTAATCTCTATATATATATATATAAGTAACAATTCCTAGTTCGAATTGTATTAAGTTAATGATGTATATATAAATAGATTTCGTTTTAATCTAGGAACTTAGATAGTAAAGAGATAACTTTATCTAACAAAAAAAATATATAAAGAAATCGTATTTATATAATGATTTTCCTTTTTCGTTTTAAAGTGGGAATTAGTGAAACGAGAAAAATAGGTTTTGTTAACGTTAAGATAAATATGAAAAAAAAACAGGAACCGAGTGATGAAACTGAATTAAGCTAGAAAATTTGTGATTAAATTTAAAACATAATGAATGACTGAAATATTATTTCTTTTGGTTAATTTTTTAAGGAAAGAATCGTTAAAAGTTTTTTAGTGGATTAATTGCAGTGTTTTGAAATCCGGACAGACCCGGCCGGAAAAAAGAAAATCCGGACAGACCTAGCAAGCAATTCTATCTGAGTTATCTCTCAAACCTGGACACTAAAAATTCGTAAAAACCGTTAAAACTTGTCAAAAAATCCGAAACCCACGGTTTAACGGGTGATTCAACCGGGCGTACTAGACCTAATTGGACCATAATTATAGACAATTACTTATTTATATATATTGTTTATATAATAATTTTTATTACTTATTCATATATATTATTTATATAATAATAGTTAATAATAATAATAATCATAATAATTATTATTGTATTATTATTATTATTATTATTATTATTATATAATCATACAAATTCATAAAACATTAATTTATGGATCCACGGTCCGATCTGTTGACCCGGTGATCTGAAAAAACATCCGGTTCAATTTTCGGGTCGGTTTCAAAACATTGATTAATTGAAAAAGTTAACTGTTTTTGCTAAAATTAATTGAGTAAAGTTATAATGTAGTAACATGTGCTTGATGGCTATAATTAACTCAAGTTATGAAAATAAACTTATTGGTTAATCAAACTTTAATGAGGAAATTAATAAGTACTCGTAATCTTTTCTCTTTCTCTTTTGTTTTTCATTACTAAGCCAAAGCTAATTGGATTACAAGATTTATAAAAGCGACTATGAAGAAAAACATAACAAGCTTTTCCTTCTAAGGTAAGACATCATGTTACTCAAGCTCGAACAAATTTGAGATCTCCAACAAAGCTCCAATCTTCAAGTAGGCACACTTAGGATCTATGTAACATTTGTAGATGAAAATACTATAACAAGCTTTACCGTCGAAGAAGCAACTTTAGCTATCATATGCATTGACATCGACCTTAAGTATAAGTCGATGGGGATGCAACACTTGTTCTTTCCTATGAGAAGAATTTGCACATGTTTTATGAAGGATGAAATCACATTTCGCGCATGATTAGAAATTTAAGAACGATGTGTGTTTTGAAACACATATCATTCTTATTTAAGAATGTTAATTACTAATCATGTGCGGAATGTGATTTCATTATCCATGAAACATGTGCAAATGCTCCTCGCAGAAAAGAACATTTGTTGATACATCCCCATCCACATATACTTAAGGTCGTTATCAATGGATATGATTGATTAGCCGAAGATACTATACCCTCAAAGAAGCAACTTTAGCCATCATATGCATTGACATCGACCTTAAGTGTAAGTCGATGAGGATGCAACACTTGTCCTTTTCTATGGGAAGAGTTTGCACATGTTTTATGAAGAACGAAATCACATTCCGCGCATGATTATAAATTTAAGAACGATATGTATTTCAAAACACGCATCATTCTTTTTTAAAAATGATAAATACTAATCATGTGCGGAATGTGATTTCATTCTCCATGAAACATGTGCAAATGCGCCTCGCAGAAAAGAACATGTGTTAATACATCCCCATCCACGTATAATTAAGGTCGTTATCAATCGATATGATTGATTAACCAAAGATATACTTTGACTGCAAACCTTGTTATATCACAAGAACAATGGTTTCATCTACGAGTGTCGCCACATACTAAAGAATGTCACTCTTTTAGATCCAAGAGAACCAATGCGATATCTGCAAAACAAGCAATAATCATTAGCTAATAAGTTTGATCAAATATGAAATTCCTTAGGTCAATAATGTATAAACATGAAAAAATTAGTTTTCATACAAATTAGTTTTGCCCTAGTGAGCAACCAAATAGTATGTTCGCTATATGACTCGATCTTTTGATAATACTAAATGAGCTTCCAACTCAAAACCGATAATAAATAGATCGAATCATATCTCTAGTTAGATCTTTTAAATATAAAGAGTTAAAGTTTGGATCGAGACCGAACCTGAAATATTGATGTGAAGATCTCTCTCGTAGCTTGACCATGTAGGAATCGAAGAGGGTAAGATCACTTCTTAGTATATTGTTCACATCATGAAGATTTTGGTAGTTGTGTGATAATGCTCTTCTTCTTTCTCTTTACTTGCATATATATATAGATATAACAATACCAAACTTGTCTTTGCACATTATGTGTCTTCTTTAGATTAATATAAACAAAGTACTAAATACATTAAAATTTTTCAAATTTCTAGAATAGATCTACACAAGTTGCGTGACAGCCTAACCTATTATATTAAAATAAACAATCATTAAATTACTTTGTTTTAAGTTTTGAACGTGTCCATAGAATCTTATGTCCAAGTTTGAAATCTTACGTTACATATTTATTTTAAAATAACCACTAGGTATATAGATTTATAATTTTTACTACTTTATAGACCGTCCTTTTGTAGTATTATAATAAAGAATCATTAATTACCACTAGGTATAGAATATAGTTTTATAATTTCAAGTTCATTGTTTTAAACTTGTCGATACAATCTTTATGTTCAAGTCTTTGTGTGTTCATATTGAAATCTTATAAAGTTAAATGTTTATTTTAAAGCACTAGGTATATAATATAGTTTTATAGTTTTCTACTTTCTAGACTGTCCTTTTCTCTTATTTTATATATTTTTAAAATTGTGGCATGGGGTTATTGGGCTGTAACAAGCCCATAAGGCTATAACAATTTAAGACCCAATTATTTTCACTATTAACACAACATTATCATTCAACTTACTACATATAATCATTATCTAGAATTAATACCTACTAATTAATGTCTTAGTGCTCAGCTCACCAACTGGACTTCGAGTCCACCAGATCGCGTTGTCCCGTAGGGTTTGGCTATACACTCGAATACCTGACCGTATTTGGATTCGAGTCCGAACTCCAGCTACTGTAGCATGTTGGATGCTTGTAATTTTTGGTTTTGGTTTGGATTCAGATAAGTTTTGAACTGGTATTCAGATTCGAGTATTTCAAAATTTACGAATATTTCGTGCTTTTTTGTTTATTTTGTAGTTTTTGGATCACTTCGGATATTTATTTCGAATATTTATTCGGATGTTTGGATATTTTGAATACTTAATCAGGTTTCAAATTCGGATTCTTCGAAATTTTCAACTTTTACAGGTGTTTGTTTCGGTCCAGGCCGAATTTTGGATAATGAACTACTCGAAGCTAGAACCCGTTCGGGTGAATTTGGGTATTCATATTCGGATTTAGGTTCGGGTAAAATGGTCAACCCTAACTAAAACCATCATGACAAAAAAAATTAAACAAATCATAATCCTGTTCTGTTTAATTTGTATACATTATGGATTTATATATTTGATTATACTTACAAAACCAATTAAAATGACAAACATTTACAAAAGTGGTTGTGAAGAAGACAAAGAACTCTGTTTCTTTCTCAAAAGAGACATTATGATCCAATAGACAAATCCTGCGACAAAGAAGCTAAAAAACAATGCATTATCATAAACAACCACAAACCCATTTGAGATCTCCGACAAAGCTCCGATCTTGTGTAAGAAACCAGGCACGACGGGGAATATTCCGGCGACTAAAGCCACGACGGCGACGACATTATATCCTTTAAAGAAATAATATTCCCCTGAAGAACTTAAAGAATACAAATCTTGAATGTTGAGTTTCATCTTCTTGATTAGGTAATAATCGGCGAGAACTACGCCGCCTATAGGACCAAGAAGCGCCGAGTAACCGATGAGCCATGTGTAGACAAAGCTCTCACTCGATTTGAGCAACCTCCATGGTTGACATAAGATTCCAAGAACAGCAGTCAAGAGAGCTCCTCTTCCAAAGGTGAAAACTTTAGGGTTTAGATTCGAAAGTGCGTTTGCAGGCGCGACAACGTTTGCAGCTATGTTTGTAGTGATTGTAGCGAGAGAGATTCCGAGGATAGCAAGAAGAGTTGTAGCTAAGCCTCCTATTTGACCTAGAAGCTGAATCGGATTGGAGATTACTTTTCCGAAGATGATACTTGTGGAGGAAGTAACAGCTAAACCTACAAATGTGAATAACCCCATGAACAGAGGAAGACCAGCTTGACCGATGATTTGATCGGTTTGAGACTTCGCAAACCGGGAGAAATCAGGAATGTTTAAAGCTAGAGTTGCCCAAAAGCTTATATTCGCGGTTAGGGATGGGAAGAAGAGAGACCAAAACTGAGCAGAAGTTAACTTGGATGACAAGGAAAGCATGTGACCTAATCCACCAGCTTTGATATAAGACCAAACAAGGAGGCAAGAAGTGAGAGTAATCAAAACCGGAGCAGAGTACTTTTCGAGCTTTCGGATTCCATCCATTCCTCTCCAGACAATACAAAGCTGAGCCAACCAAAAGACGATGAAACAAGAGAATTCAAGAGGAGAAGTACCAAGCCAAGGAAGTGTATGAGACAAAACAGAGTTCTTGATATGACTAGGTAAGAGCAAGAAGATAGCTTCTCCTCCAATCCATGTCTCAATACCATACCATCCACAACCTACTAATGCTCTAAGTAAAGTCGGTATGTTAGCACCGCGAATACCGAACGATGATCTAGCCAAAACAGGGAAAGAGATTCCATACATAGTACCAGGCTGTGCAGTGAGAACCAAAGGCACAAGTAGTATTAGATTGGCTGCAACCACTGTGGCTATACCTTGCCACCAAGCCATGCCTAAGTCCACTAAGCTTCCGGCTAGGTAGTAAGTAGGCACACCAACCACAAGACCAATCCATAAACTTGACATATCTAACCAAGAAAACGTTCTTTGGTTAGGTTTCGTGGGACTCAAGTCATCATTCGTTAGGGTTGGATCGAATTGAGACTCATCATACACGAAATCATCGGATTCTAAGCCCTTCATCGCGGTGAATCTTGATCGGTTTGAACTCAAGATGTGATAGTTCAATCCATAATGTTTGAGAGTTTTATCTTGTGGGTGTAAAAGAGACTTAGAAGAAGAAGAAGAGTAGAATCTTGATGTGAATGAGACATGGTGATTGAGTTTAGCTTTTGTGTGAGATCTCAAGGAGGAAGAAAGAGAATAGTGATTGTGTTTGTGGGGATGAGGATGGAGATGGAGACCAAAGCTTAAGCTATTGGAGACCATTGAGTCTTCTTCTTCTTCTTCTTCTTCTCTCTCACAAAGAAGAGATTGAATTGTGAGATGGAGATTGTGCGATGTGTTTGTATGTTTGATGTTCTTTTTAAGTCCTCTTGAGTAAACATGTGGTTGGAGATGAACCATGTGTTAGTGGATGTATTGTCGCTCTCACATCTCATTTTCCTTAATTGAAAAATACATAATAAAACTATAGAATAATTTTTTTTTTCCAGGTATAAAGATTCTCATTTTCATGTTACTCAAATGGTTGACTTTCGACATTTTTTACATCAACTTTTTCTTATGTCTAGTTTAAACCGGTCTAGAAATTAGGGCTAGAGATAAAATCTAAAACCGGAAAATCTGAACCGATCTGAACCTAAAAATAAAATCCAAACCGAACTTACTTTTTCTAAAAATCCAAACGGTTTCTATTAACTGAAAAATTCGAACCAATCCATATTCGAACCAAAAACCGAGCGGAGGATCCGAAAACCGAAAAAATTTTATTTTTGAATTTTTATAAAAATGTATTAATTTTTCTACTATTTTATTGATTTTTCGAGGCAATTTGATTTTTGGTTCGGGTAATTCGGTTTTTTTGAATAATTCAGTTCGGATAATTCGATTTTTTGTGTAATTCGGATTTTTCGGATGGTTTCGGATTTTTTTGGGTTTCAGATCAATTTCAAATTCTCTAAAAAATTAAAAACCGATCTAAATCCGAATTAGACTCGAACCAATCCGAAATATGTCTGGATCCAATCTGGTTCCTATATCCCTATCTGACTTACCCCGAAATCTGAATTATCTGACTCGATTCGACCCAAAAACTCGAATGTCCAACCCTATTAAAAATATTTTTTTTTGTGTTGTTGGTAAAGATCTAGAAATGCTTGTAATTTGTATGTTTCGAAAAACTATTTTTTTATGTTTGTTCCGGGTTATGAGTTGTATTGTATACATCATAAAAATAGAAAAACATCATTAAATGTTTGAAGATTATTATTTTCATATTAAAAGGAAATATTTATGATTCTTTAACATTTATTGGTAGAGATTTGTAATCTAAACAAAGATGATCCAAATTACACTTTCATTTCACAATAATTTTTTGTTCCATTTTATTTATCAATACCATTTATACTCTAATTTGGGTGTTTCTTTACCATGCGTGAAGTAAATTCCATCTTCCCGAGCATCCCAAAAATTCTTCTTACCATGACGAGGTATGATACTATTACTTTTATATGCAACAAACTTTTGACGAAACCTAAACCCAAGACCTTGTGCTAATTGACAATTGAAAATGGTTCCATAAATACTATCATTGAAGTAAAGATCATAGGTTTGACCATTTCTCAAATAGTGGTCACCAAAGTCATCTTCGTCCGATATACAATGAATCTTGAGAACATTATTTCGAGCAAGTGAGTTCTTGAAATGCAATGAGTTCTTCTCTGCAGCATTACTCAAGCCTATGCACAATACAATGACAAACAAAGAACAAGAAAAGAAATTCATCTTTTTGAATGATCAATATGCTCTTTTATTTTTAGGAGATTTTTGTTTTTTGATTAAAAAGTTTCTAGGAGAGATATGCATGTAAAAGATGAAAAGATAACTATTTATACAAAAGGTGCATATATATATCTCTAATAAATATGTGACATAGATAATATGTGTGTATACATATATATATATTTAAGGTATGAAGATAAATGTATTATGCAAAACGTAACAAAAAATCTTACCAAAAAGAAGATTTGACTAAGATTTTACTAGCCTAATAACTTGATGTGGTATATCAATAAATTTATCTTTTTAGTTGAAATTAATATATCATTAAAGGTAATTTAATCATATAAAATTTGGTGAGGAAATATACTATTTAAATATTAAATATGAAGAATCTTAATTTATCTAAGATATTAATTAACCATATCTTATGTATATAATTTAGTCTAGATTGTATATTATAATCTATCATGCCACAAAAATACGCATAGAAATACAATTTCTACGACTTCTTCCATCATATCTCTTTCGACCCACCTCTGAGTATGCCGTCGCTAGATTTTAACACCACTACATCATTTCTATGAACTATACTACAATATCAAACAGGAAAATTCGCGATAATAAAAATAAAATGATTATAAAGTAAAATAAATTTCAAAAGAAAGCGAAAAAGAAAATAAATTAATCTAATTAAAATATTTATGTGATAAAGTACATATAAATTTGTATAAGGGTTTTAATTTATGTGGGGAGAATCAAAAGCTATTTTATATGTTTAATTTAAGGGCTAATTAAACGAATATTACAAGGTAGAGATTAAATTAATTTTTTCGAATGAAAAAAAATTGGAGAGATTTTACCACAAAAACCCAATTTCTTAAAAAAAGATAAAAAGGTAAATTGACTTTTGGAATATTAGATTTAATTAATCTCCTTCTCATGATTATTCATATGTATTTCTCTTTATTTAATAGGTATAAAAATTCTCATATTCGCATTCTTTGACTTTCAACATTTTTACATCTAGTTTACACCGGTCTAAAAATGTTTGCACTTTGTTCACTTTTGATAATCTATTTTTTTATGTTTATTCGGTGTTATAAGTTGTATTGTGCACAAAAAAAGAAGTTGTATTGTATACATCATAAATTAGAAAAGAAAAAAAACATCATTAAATGATTGGAGATTATTACATTTATTATAGTAAAGGAGAATAATTTCATCTTAAACAAAGAGTCAATATTTATGATTCTTTAATATTTGATTGGTAGAAATTTGCAACTTAAACAAAGATGATCCAAGTTACACTTTCATTTTAGAATATAATTTTTGTTTCATTTTATTGGTAAACCCACTTATACTCTAACTTCGGTATTTCTTTACCATGTGTGAAGTAGATTCCATCTTCTCTAGCATCCCAAAAATTCTTCTTACCATGATGAATTATGAGACCACCACTTTTATAAGCCAAGAAGAAAGCATGATACCTAAAGTCACGACCTTGGTCTAATGCACAATTGAAAAGTGTTCCAAAAACACTATCATTGAAATAAAGATCATAGGTTTGACCATTGCTCAATAAGTGTTCCCCTAAGTCGTCTTGGTCCGATCTACAATGAACCTTGAGAATGTTATTTGGAGCAAGTGAGTTCTTGAAGTGCAATGAGTTCTTCTCCGCAGCATTACTCAACCCTATGCACAATGCAATGACAAACAAAGAACATGAAAAGAAATTCATCTTTTCTATTGATCAATGTGCTCTTTTGTTTCTATGAGATCTTTGTTTTTGATAAAAAATTTAGAGGAGAGATATGCATTTAAAAGATGAAAAAAATCCCTATTTGACTAGCCTAATAAATTTTTAAAACAAAATAAGAAACTAAATCATTAATTAAAACAAAAGAAGAAAGAAAGACTATAGACCTTTGACCAAAAAAAAGAAAGAAAGGAAAGAATGAAAATACATTAGTTTAGTCAAATCTTCTATCTCTAGTAAAATTTTAAAGTTTATTACTATGATGTTAAAAGTTTGTTTGGTCCTTCACAAAAAGATAAATAAGCTTTTGATCTACATAGTTGCAATATATACATTCTCTAATGAAACTCTTTCTCTCCTTCCTTCTCTTCTTCTTCTTCTCTTCTCTCTCATTTGGTAATTTACAATCATATTATATAGCTCTCTTGTCACCATAGATTCTTAGAAACTCTTTTTGAAACTTATAAACTACATTTTTGGCAGGAGAAATCAATGGAGCCAAGGCTTCAAACCAACTTCAAAACTTAGATAGTTTCAAACCAAAGAAACTATTTGTGTTTGGAGATTCTTATGCCGATACCGGAAACATAAAGACTCTTGAAGATGTGTCTAGGAAGTTTCCTTATGGTATCACTTTCCCCGGTAAACCCTCCGGCCGTTTCTCCGACGGCCGTGTGGCCACCGATTTTTTAGGTATCTCTCTATCTTTTAAGAGTTTGGGATTCTAATACAAGTTTAGTAATACATAATAAAATCAAATGAAGCTAAGTACCTTTATGTAGTATGTTATAGTTACATTTATTTTCTACATTTCTAATGTCTATTTATCCTTTGTGTATTTTAGCTATATATCAAAGATGGTAGATATATATATTTAGGTATTAAAGTCTTGAAGTTGGTAAGACATTGTAAGAAAATTCACATATTTATCAAACATAGAGTATGGAAGGCAACTTTTGAATGGAGTGTTAAAATTACTAAAGATCTATACATGGTTTGGTTCATCTAATTTCAACATGTAATTTATCAGCCTCACCCTAAAATATATGACATGTGCATGGTCTCAAAATATAATTTGGTGTAACTAAACATGTTGGCGATTATCCTAACATTTTAGCTCGTCTAGCTAGACAGCATCCAATTATCTTTTTTTTTGTTGGTTGTTCTATTCCCGTGTGACTTGCTACATCATCTCAAGTTTGAGTAAAAGAATAGCCTTTCGTGTCAAAATAATAACATTTTGACAGATTAAAAAATTTTATTTTTTAAAAATAAGTTTATCTAAATTGTTTGTAAATTTTCTTTCTCAAATTCACTAATATATATTTTGTCTGCTTGATCATTTTGCATTAACTAAACCAAAATAGGGGTGGCTATTCGGTTATTCCTTTCGGTTAACTCAGTTTTTGGATAATTTGGATTCTAAATTTTGGAATCATTAAGTTTTCGGTTACGGTTGAAAAAGGAACCATTTGAATCTAATTTTAGAGTATGTACGGTTATTTTCAAATATTTTTTTTTGTATTTTTGGATATTTTCAATACTTTTTCGATTACTCAAAATATTTCGTCTCGATTTGGTTTGGTTTAAATTTTTCGGTTCTAAAATATTTGAACAACTCATATATTTTTGGTTTTCGATTCCTAAGTTTTCAGTTCCGGTTAATTTGCTCATTCCTAAACCTAAAACTACTTTGTTCTTTGGGTGCAGCACAAACAATAGGCATTAACACACCGGTTCCATACGAATGGAAAGATTCAACGGGACAAGAACAATTACAATATGGAATGAATTTTGCTTATGGAGGAACCGGAGTGTTCAACACTCTAGCTTCATACCCTAACATGACCACTCAAATCGATTTCTTCCACAAGTTTCTCACTCTCCAAAACATTTATTCTCCTTCCGACCTTAACTCATCGGTTGCTTTCCTCAGCGTCGCGGGCAATGACTATTCATCTTACCTCCTACGAAATGGCTCCTTCGCCGTAAGAAAAGCATCTTTTCTCTATCTTGGAGTAATCGTATATTTTACTCAATTTTGGAGTTGAAAATG
Organism: Anastatica hierochuntica; assembly: GCA_900406275.1. Taxonomy (NCBI): domain Eukaryota; kingdom Viridiplantae; phylum Streptophyta; class Magnoliopsida; order Brassicales; family Brassicaceae; genus Anastatica; species Anastatica hierochuntica. The sequence continues at coordinate 3,713 of OVAN01000956.1, read as the reverse complement.
GAGTACAGTTGAAGCTAACCAGAGGAAAGTCAAACTCCATTTTGAACGTACTTCATTTTAAAATAAAAAATAGAGTTGGATTGAAGATGCCCTAATGACGTAACAAATTGAACTTTTTCAGGAGTTTCCGACATTCATAAAGAAAGTGGTGGATCAAATAGAGGTAAATCTATGGCGAATCCACTCCTTTGGAGTGAAAAAGATAGCAATAGCGTCGCTACAACCACTAGGATGCCTTCCACCTTTCACCATCGGATCTTCGTTCCAACGTTGCAGCGACTCGGTAAATGTGTTGACAAACATACACAACAACTTGTTACAACAAGTTGTTGCCAAACTCAACAATGAGACCAATGAAACAACTTTCATTGTTCTAGATTATTACAACGCGTTCTTGACCGTGTTCAAGAACGCAGGAGTAAATCTAGGTAACAAAAGATTCATAGTCGATGAGATTAAAGCCCCATTAAAGCCATGTTGTGAAGGTGATTGTGCAAATGTTGATGAGAAGGGTGTGAAGAAGTATAAACTATGTGATGATCCTAAGTCATCTTTCTTTTGGGATGTTCTTCACCCTAGCCAAGAAGGATGGAGATTGGTTTATTTAGTATTAGGCCAACCTCTAATTAAGTCTTTGACCAAAGTGTAAAACCACATTTTAGTGTACTAAAACTCAAATGTATTTGAGATTTTGTAACAAATTATAATTACGTAAATGGCATAAAAAGTCGTTTAAATAACAAATTTATTTCATAATCCGCCAATAACAAAATTGTCTCTCTCATTTAAAATGTTATGAAACACACTATTTTTCCACTAAATTAATATTTTTTTAATGTAGATATTTTTATTTCTAAATAGAGATTTTAGTTGATAGGTTTATATCTCTTATCTTAATTGCATAGTCATTGCAGTCACTAGACACTAACATGATAAAGACACTTAGATGGTGTAGTCATAGACAACATATTTCATCCAATCACGTAGAATAATTATTAACAAGAAAAACTATAGAATATATATTTATATAATTTAAATTTTATGTGTTTTAATAATTATGAAATATACTTCTACTTATCAATAATAAAATTCAAATTTTTTGATATATTATTTAGATGATATAAATTATTTATTTATAAATTATCAAATTTATTGAATATAAAAATTGATTTAAATATGGTAATTATTCTTGTCATCAATTTTATTTTGTTATCGTTTTTATTTTGGGTGATAGATTATTTGAGTATTAGATTTTTAGGTTTAGATAAAAAGAAATATATTAGATTTAAATATATTAGTTAATAAATTTTCTTTTTGAAAAAACATAGAGTTTTTTTGTGTGAATAATCTAGAGTTTTTCGTTTGATGACATTTGTTAATACATATTTTTGAGATGAGAGCAAATAATATTGCATTTTGGTGGTTAAGTTAATAAATTATTTCTATTAAAACGTAAAACATAATTTTTTCTGTGAATATTTTACCGTTTTCTTTTTGATGAGATTTGTTTGGTATACAAAATATTATAAAATTCTAACCAATGAAATTATAACAATTCAATGTTAAAACTTTAAGAAGTTGACAAATAAGCATAATTCACTTAAACTATTTCTAAATTAATATATAGGAGATGACACTATCAAGTAACTTTTTCGTATTTAATTATTTTAGATAATTATTTATTTTAATTAACTTTTTAGAAGATGGCTGCAAAAAAATAACTTCTTAAAAAATGTGTTTAAATTTTTCAGTAAAATTACTTGTGATAAATGATTCATATAGCTATTTTTAAACCAATTATAATTAATTAATTAATTAATTGTAAATATTGTGAAAATTACCATACAATTTTTTTCTTATTATAGAAAATAAAAATTATTATTTTAAATCATTTTACTAATCTACTGCCCCACCATAAAATTCTACAGCAAGATACAACTTGTACCAATCAATCCCCAAGTCTTATTTATGGCTTTAGTGCCTTACTATATATAAAGCCAAAAACACACATTTGTGATAACACAATTCACTTTAAATTCTCAAAGTTATCTCCTTTGAACTTATCTTTCTCTCTTCCACTTACACTCTCTCCTTCCTCTCCTTTCTTTTTTTGTCAAATACAAAGAGAAGTCTTCATAAAATGGAATCTTTGATCAAACTCTTCTCCTACATCTCTCTCTTGCTATTCACTTCTCTTCTCTATGGTAATTTAACTTATACACTTATCTTATAACTCTCATTACAACAAATTCTTTAAAATTCCATATGCTTCAAATCTTTATAGCCATTTTTTTATAAAAATAAATATTTTTTGTAGGAGTTGTGGGAGCAAAACAGAATCATCACTTGTATGGATTTAGACCAACAAAGTTGTTTGTGTTCGGAGATTCTTATGCGGATACCGGAAATATTAGGAAGTCTCTCTCTAGTTCTTGGAAATTCCCTTATGGTATTACTTTTCCCGGTAAACCGGCCGGCCGTTTTTCCGACGGCCGTGTCGCCACCGATTTTCTAGGTAAATCTCTAATCTTTTTCACAATTTTTTTTGACACGGGTGGATCGATAAGGTCCGATCCATAGCCAAACCCTACGACACGGGGCATCGCGATTTGGTGGAGTCGAACTCCAAACGCCTGAGTACTCAGCACTAGGACCTTTGCTACTGAACCAAATGAGTCTCGGCATCCTCTTCACAATTCTTTAAACTAGAAATTAGCAACCTTGTTAATATTATCTCAAATGTTTCTAAATTAAATTCCTAATCAATTTTAGGTGTTAATATGCGATGTGACATAATCATACTTGATTTGAATAGAGTATGTGGAAATAAAATAACTGATTTGATTAGTGTTAGGTATCTAACTAATCGATGTTTAGGCCCCATTTAAAATTATAATTGCATTTGTTAATAGTATGGTAGTATTTGTATATAATCATTATATACTCCTTTTTTTTAAAATATTTGATGTTTTAAAGTTGAAAACAAAAATTAAAATTTCATATAGTTTTTTTTATAGTTTTACGGTAATTTTAAAAAATAACCAACAAAAAACTATTAATGGTTTTTAATTTTTTCAACAAAATTTTTATCCTTTTAACCCTTCCAATTTTGTTTAGTTTTCTTTAATTGTGGAGGATAATTATGTAAATCACGCTGGTATTTTATTAATATTTTTTTGAATCCTCAAAAATTAAATAATATTTTCTCTATGTTTTTCTACCAAATCCACCTTAGTTTTTTTTATCTTTTATCTAAAAATGATATTAACTAAACAAATTCAACTAATTTATTCGATAGAAAACTATAATGTATAGTATAAATAGTCACAAAATTCAAATAAATTTAGTGTTTCTATTAAAAACTTTTAAAATATATATTATAAAATAAAAAAAATAAGTACAAATCATCAAGTAAAAGAAAAAATATATATGTATGTGTGTGTTTGAAAATGATGACGCGTATTAAATAAGGTTCAAAAAACAATGATGGGAGAGTGGTCTAGTGTCAAGCCAGTGCGAGACTCACTTTGCTGCTTGCCATCTTCTTGTTATACTTTTTTGCTTTTGTTAAAGTGGTGTGTTTCTCTTTCACTTTCTTTTCTGTTTATCAATACTATAATAATTGTAGAGACTCTCCATGTGTTGACACATCATCTTTTTTAAGTCATGAGAAGTTGACACTTCATTAAAAAAATTAATCTTAAAAACCAATC
>OVAN01000955.1:26866-44087 GCA_900406275.1 Anastatica hierochuntica | reverse complement strand
TCCGTCCATAGCTCCCACAAAACCACTAAAATAAGGCCAATATCTCTCATCAATTACTAATCGTTCTGGAAATCTTCTTAGTTCGTGTGTTGTTGGAGTCTTAATATAGTCACAAGCCAGCAATTCAATCGCTCGGAGCACTTCGAAAAATTTCCGGTTCACTGTCTGTTGCGTTCGTCCAAATCGTAATCCAACATGTCTCTGAACTTCGTTATGCCCACATATCGTTAGAAACATGGCCACACTCTCTTCAATGCTTACATTTAATGTTGGTTGTAAACCATAAGTCGTTTGCAATTTCTCACACAATGTGTGAAAAACGCCAAGAGACATGTGCAATAGCTGAAGACAAGCAACATTATCTTCTTGTAATCGATCCCAAATATTTCTCCGTCCCAAACCACCATTAGTCTGAGTTGGTCCTCTTTCAAAATATCGATTGTAATAACTTAATGATGGTTGAATTATTAACTCTTCAAACTTCTCATTGTCCAAATTCCACAACTCAATTCGCTCCTCATAACTTAGATTTTGAATGTTATGCGATCGCAATTGACATATACGAAATGCCTGCAATTTTTAAACATGAGGTAAAATTTAAATAAAACTTATAAGGACACATTAAATATTAAATCAAACTTTTAAGCACAAGTTATAACTTAAACTAAATTGAGAAATAATGCATAAAAATTAATAGATATATTAAAGCATAAAGTGAAACATAACTTAATTGTTAATACCAAAAACAGACACCACTAAACTAATCTTCGTCCTCATATTCACTTTGATGACTTTCATTCAAATTTGGTCCATGTTTATTTCCCCAGATATTGAATAATCCTCCTCTTCTGCGTGTTCTTTGTATTTGCGCTTGTGAAGAATAATTAGTGAAATCAAATTGTGGTGATACTCTCGTATGAATGTTTGTTGAGGTGAGACCTTCTGCTTCTACTGGATCTCTTTGATCATTCATAGTTGTTTCTATTTCTGTTCCCATTGAAAATTCACGATGGACATTTAAAGGTGTGACCCACACATTTGATGATGAACCCCATTGTTGAGCATTTGGAGGTGTGCCCCAAAGCGGAACATTGGACGATGAACCCCACTGTTGAGTATTTGGAGGTGTACCCCAATGCTGAGTATTTGGAGGTGTACCCCATTGCTGAGCATTTGGAGGATTACCCCATTGTGGAACAGTGGATGATGAACCCCACTGCTGAGTATTTGGAGGTGTACCCAATTGATGAGCATTTGGAGGTGTACCCCATTGCTGAGCATTTGGAGGTGTACTCCATTGTGGAACAGTGGATGATGAACCCCATTGCTGAGTATTTGGAGGTGTACCCCATTGCTGAGCATTTGGAGGTGTACCCCACGGTCCACTTGAAGTTTGATCCCATGAATTATTACCACCGGAAGATGGGCTACCAGAAAAACAACCACTTAAATTTGGACTTCCAGAACTTTTACCTGAGGCTAACCTCTTTCCAACGTACTCGCTGTCTCGTGTATATCCAGTTATAGCTTCCAAAAACTGTAGCTTATCCTCGATACTGTTGTCAGCTCTATCAATGAAATACTTACGCCAAAATATGTCATCTTTGAATGATTGAATGCATGCCCAATAAAAGTTAGTGTTCTTTGAAACTTCCATCGATTCAAATATCTTGATAGCCTTGTCGCATTCATCGTAATTATCATGACCGAAAAAATCTGGACGCAGTTGTTGTAGACCTTGGCGTTGGAATTCTCTAAAACCATCCACTGTATCTGTTAGAGTTTTCTGAAATGATTGTTTTATACGACTTCCTCGTGAAGTAGTCCTTGCGGAGGCTCGTGAACTTCTAACAGCTCTATATGTAGCACTTTCACGTCTTATTCTTCCTTGTGGAGAACCTTGACGCATGGGCTCACGAGTAAACTCATTGGAAGGTCGTGTTTGATCGTCAATGTTAACACGATACACCTCTTCACTTTCTTGTGTTTCAGGAACTTGAGTTTGTTGCATTTCATCACCGAATATTTCTGAGTTTAGATAACCTTCATCATTAGCTAAACCCTCGCTCGTTATCTCTTCTCTTCTTTGGTTCACAGAATATTGAGATTGCGAACGGACGTCGTGTAATTTGAAACACCGTTGCATAATATCCCAAAACTCTGGTGGCTTTCGTTTAAATGATTTTATAATCTTACAACCGTATCAAAAAAATTATAAAATTTTTTGTTATAAAAAATATAATAAACAATTACTTAACATATTTTGGGTGTGTTAAGGACTAAAAGTACTTACTTCGCGATCTTTCCACCAGGAATCAGATGCAGAAATCACAGACGTAACATGATCAACTGAGATACCCGTAGAGTTCTGCATAAGACTCGTATACTTTTTGTACTTTCTTTTCATTTGATCAAGTTTTTCTCAGAAAAACTTCTAGTTTATATCAAGATTAAACTTTTGGTTGAACTTTTCAGCTATAATCTCTTTACCGAGTGGTGATGGATCTTTTAAACGATAATTATCCATGGCAAAGGCTTGGTCGTATAATTCAAGAAATATTCGTTCTCGCCTATGATCCCATTTCAAATTATCTTCACTCTAGAATTTCAGAAATTCATAATATATATTATTCACTTAAATAATATTGAAGTACAATAGTAAATATTTTACCCGTACTGATGCTTCTGTATGACGTGTATTATTTGATTGCATGTTTTGTCCACGGTTTGTCGCCATATCTATAAATTTAAAAATAATATTAGTATATTGCATACATACAATATAGGGAGACTTGGTTTATTAACTTAAAAGTATTACGTAATTTGAAAATTGACTTGTTTTAATTTTTTTTGTTAACTAACCTTTTTTAAAATAAAAAAATTGAGTTTTGAAAATTTAAAATTATAAAATAAAATATTTCATAGGTTCTTTATACTTCATAACAAAATATTTTTCACATCATATATTTATTAATAATAATAATAATAATAATAATAATTCATATACATATATCATATTTTTAGAAGAAAATATTTTTCAAAAAAATAATTTATTTTTAGATATTAACATACTTTATATCCATGATTGATTATGCATGACCTAAATATATCCAAGTTATATATGAACTATCAATAACATGCATGAATTCATCAAAATAATTCATAAGAAAATTAATATTACAAATTACTTAAATTAAAGATAAATATGCATGTATGTGTTATAATATTTTTGTGGAGAATATGTAAGAAACTATTATATATTATTGAACATAAATTCCAACTTATTTTTAACAATTTAAAATTTTTATAATTTTTTGAATGAACTAATTAAAAATGTACCTTGTGTTTTGAATTCTTTTTAATGGATGCAAAAGAAAACCTGAAATATATTAATAAAAATAATTTAGCACAAGATAAATAAATTATTTATATTTTTATTAATAATTTCGTCTATAATAATTATTACATAATCTGGAAAAAAACTTACTTTTGAAAAGAATTGGAGGTTTTTAGAATGAGTAAGTGAAGTGAAGTGAGTGAAATAAAAAATATTGTGTATTTATAAACCAATTACTTTTAAAAAAAACCCAAGTCATGCATTGAGCCTCTTCCTCTGCCAACCCACTTATGCTATTATCAACAGAACAGCAGATAAAGACAAAAATCTGCCTGCATGTTGGTCAGTTTTTTTTGTCTTTTTTTGTCTTTATTTGTCCTGCAATAAAAAGGTGAATGGATAATTTATTGCAGTTTTATCTGCAATTTACAGTTCTGCTTTTTTCTCTGCATTACATTCAAAGCCATTATCTATTATGTTTTTATATTGTTAGAGATGAATACTACATGACTATGGTTTAGTACTCTAAACCACATAACCTATACACAAAATCCTAAACTCTAGACTCTCAGTGTTATAATACATATTGGTATTGGCTAAGTTATAATAAGTTTATATGTCTATAGTTTATAGTTAAATCAATCTTCCTATAATTTAGTTGAGAATCTTTATAAAAATTATACCGTAATTTAATGTGTGTCTTATTCCTTATGTTTTTACATTTTTGGATAAGTACTATATAATCTAATATTTCTTTAACATATTTGATATGAATGCATGTATGGCTTTTATAAGGATGTATAATGGAATATGCTTCATTATTTTAATTAAGTAAAATATAATTCCACCATCTACAAATCTAACTTACTTGTAAAATATAACAAAGCCATTAAGACTTTCAATTAGCAAAAGATGAAACAATTATAATAAAAGCCATGAAGGCTTTGACAAGTTTGTTAAAAAAAGACAAGCATATATATAATAGGGAAGATTGTAACAGAGATCATTGGAGGGGAGGGGGGGGTTCGCATGAGAAGCTTCTTTGGTCCACGGTCAATTGTTCGCCTTTGTCGAGTTAAGGTACGGGGTTTTTGGGCATTCTGAAAATTACCATGTCGATATAGTCTTCATACTTGGGTTTGCAAACGTCAAATTTGTCATTTTTTCCATTATCAAAAGGAAATTGAGCATCATATATTAACAAATACTATTAGTATGTTTAAATTCATCAAAAAAATGACAAATAGGATTAAGTAAACTTATATGTACCAGATAGATTTCATCCCAGAAATTCGGCAAGACAATAGGGGATTCAAATTTTTTGAATATGTTTACAGATACAAGGCTCATGTAGGTGGTCTCAGTTCAGACTAGTGAGACAAAATTAATGATTTTTCAATACCCCGATGGAAGATATTGTAGGTCATCCTTCATCTGATGTGTCTATTATGAGGTATGGTATTTTCATTGAGGTTATTATATGACTATATAGTTGCGTATAAATATGTTTGTTCCAACTTATTTTTAGATTGAGGACCCTACATATATACCATATGCAATGATGCATTTGGTTGAAAAGACATATAAACTTCTCGTGGATATTGAGAAGGACCATATTTTCAAAGAGAACGATATTTACAATGTTACCAAGTATATGAAAAATATGTGGATGTCTCAAAAGATTTTGATAATTTTTTTAGTCTTTCAAGCATCGTTCAATAGAGCAGGTTATAAATATTTTTATTTTTATAATTTAATTAAACCAACGCTTAATTGTTTAAAAATGTGCTAAATTTTTCAATTTTGATGCAGAGTGTCTTTATGCTAATAAGTAGTCAAGAAGTTTCAGAGGCTACTACTTCTTCTTCAAAGCGTAAAGAGAAGGATGGTGACGATCCATTAGAGCAACATTCTGTTAACAAAAATTTGACTAAGAAAAAGATCTAGGTGGGGAAAGATAATGATTTAAAGATAACAGAAGAGCTAAGTAAGGCTGAAGTAAAAAATGTTGTTGGGCTGCATGAAGATGTAAGAACAATTTTGATCATTAGATCTTAGAAAATGATGATTGATGCATGAGCTTTCGTTTTTTTTTTAATACTTTACTTTAAGCTATGGACCTCTTAGGTTTGCATGAGTATTGGTTTTTCTATGAGACTTTTTCATTTCACTTTAAGCTATGAACTTGTTATGTTTCAACTCTTTTATTTTCTATTTGATATTATGATATGTTTTTTTTAGCAAATTTTTATAGTTTCTTATCTCTTTGTAAAATTGTTTGTTTTTCGTTATCTTTTAGTTTATATGAAACTTCAGTTCTTAAATTTTATAGTAACAAATTATAAAGAGCATAAGAATAATAAAATATAAGAAAAATGTGTTTTACTTTATATAATAATGACTTCAAATGACAATTTGGTTATAAAATTTGTTTTGAAAATACGAAATTACGGTTATATAATATTTTGAAGATATTTTAAGAAAACTTGTTTTAATCATATATAGGAAAAGACTAGAAAAATTTACCAATTAATCATTTTACTTAACCCAAAAATCATTGTCAAAATTCATATTAGAGTACATATAATTTAACTTACATTTTTGACATATCAATTTTGTTTTAGGAAGTTCGATTACATCTTAATAGTATTATAAGCAATTAAACCTTCAACCACATTTCTTTATTATATGATATCATATCATCTGAAAACAAAAATCTTAAAATAGCAAAATAGGTAAATTTCTTTTACATATTAAATTCATTTATTTGCATATCCTGTTTAGCAAAATCTTTTGAAAGTAAAACGATTCATAAATTATTAAGAGAATAATTTGTTTTGCACACACGGTGAAATGTAGTTTTGCTTTATTTTTTATATTTTGTTCTAACCATAGAGATGAATGAGTACTCTGTAGACAAAGAAGTACTCTCTAGACAAAGAGAACTCCAAATCTTCTAATTCAGAGGAGTCAATGCCATGTTATGGTAATAAAAGAACTCTACGAAGCAAGAATTATGCAACAAATGTTCCAGTTGGTTTGTAAATAAGAATGGTGCTTCTAGATGTCACTAATAAATGATTATCTGCTGGAAAAATTCCTGCACATAAACGCTTGGTCAGCTTTCATCAGATTCTTTAAAAGCATATGTTAGACATAAAGGTCTTTATGTGAAAATAAGTTTTTTATATTTAAATTAGATAATTAATATAAAAACGAATGCATTTTAATTTGCAGATATTGGAGAAGAAGCAACCATAATAGATTCAACGAAAGAAAATGCAAAAAATCAAGTTTTACATATTATTTATTTATATTTTCTCATTATTTTTCATGGATATTTTTAACTAATCTATAATTGATATTGTTTATTTAGTTTCATGAGAAGTTGCTCATTTAGCTTTAACTCAAACCCAACACCATGCATCGCTGAAATCTTCAATGAGATCTTCTCTCCGAGACATAATGAATATGTTGCCAGGAAAAAATAAGAAGTAGAATTTCTTCCCAAAACTGCTACCATAGATGATGCAATATGAAATCTAAACGTCAAAATAGTTTGAATCTTGATATGAAATGGATTTATTTATAGTAAACATTGTATGTGGTAAATTATTAATCAGATGTTTTAGTTTTCTTTAGGTACTTCAACACAATATTCAATATCTTCATGTCCCTTTGAAGTATATGATATCATGAAAATGATTGATGAAGAATCTGATTATTCTGATAGATTTAGCATTTCAGAAGATGTAAATTTATTTTCTTTCTTACTTATAGTTTAACAATTATTTTACAACTATTATCACATCTACATTTATTGTCCAATAAGAGAAGATTATGAGTTAGACGAAAAAGTATATGATTGCAACAATGGAGATTTAGATTCTCCATATGAGTTTTCAGAATCAGATTCAGAAGATGGAAATAAATGATTCAAAAACCAAAGAAGACGAATATCTAAAAGTTATTGAATAGACTTTTAAAATAGTTTTGTCTCAAGACAGTTTACGAAGTACTCAACCTATAAATCGGAAAAAATCAGAAACAACAAAACAAACACCTTACCAAACACATAAAAATCAATCGCAGTGTTTCAATGAACCATTCAGGTTTTACCATATCTGCATCAATATCATATGTTATTTGATTTTATCAATATTTTTTCTAACTAGCAAATAAAAAATATACATGCTATTTAGATCACGGTGATCCAATATGGAAGCGTGATAAATGTGGTGCTATTATGAGGTATTATGAGCGATTAAACAAATGAAGGAAAGTCAAGGTTCATATATCTCAATGTGTTGCTTACAAGGAACTATCAAGCTATATTTTATGAAATAATCACCTGAAGTGTTATTGAGGTTACTTACTGAGGATGATGAAATCCGTCATTTTAGAGAGATATTCGAATATACAATATGGTTTTGACGTTTATTTCTCTTGGTGGTAATATTGAATGTTGCATGATTAAAGGATGTGGACCTAATGTGTTTCATATTCAAGGTGCTAACTATTATTTGATTGGGATTATGAAGCCAAATGGTGGTGATTATCCAAAATTTTCACAACTTTATATTTTTGATACTGAAAAATGAAGTAAACAACAAAGCAACCACTATAGGGCGATTTGCTATATTATTTCCCATTAGTTTCAGTGTCTTTTTGATGTATAAATTACTACTTTAACATGTCATATATAATGCAATTGCAGCAAGAGTGAGAAGAGTAATACAAAATCTAGGCAAATGGGATTAAAAAAGAAAATCATTGAAGCCATCATGAAAATGCTAGATAAGGCTAACCCTTATGTTCAGACATTTAGGATAGCTAGAGACAGATTTTAAGAATGTCCTCAAGAAACATTTCATATACAAATATTTAGTTATAGATAAAAAAAGATGAAAGAAACTATTCCATGCTTACGTCATCAGAAGTTGTTGCACTTATTTCCTAGTGATTTTTGTATGCAGATGCATAGGCGTCAGATTATCCTAGAGGAAAATTCTGGAAAACTGCATAAATATTACTGAAATCTCTCCTTCTTAACTAGCGCTACAATATCCACTAATTTTTTCTTATGGAGAAGATGGTTTTAGATTTAGAATTGAGAAAAAGTTTACCAATAAGAAGAAAGGAAAATGTTTTAGTATTATGCTATTCTTTGCGTTTCGCATTCAGAAGAGAAAACTTCCATACACTCTTGTGCTCTAAGTGTTTATTTCACAAGTTTTTGATTGATGGTTCCAACCATTGAAGCTAATAGGTTGTCATATATAAAATACAACCAGTCAAGTATGGGATCTTTTAATTATAAAGCAATTTAAGAGTCTGCTCAAACTGGAAACACGAACATGTATGAAAAAGACAATCTTGTTTATCTTCGACCTTCTTTTGTTGGCAGACCTCGCTACATGACACAATGTTACTATGTCGCTATGGCAATGTGTCAACATTGTAGATTTTCATACCTTTTCATCACATTTACGTGTAATCTAAAATGGTCAGAGATAACTCGATATGTTGAGAAACATAGTTCGAATTCCGTTGACCGACCCAATATTATGTGTTGTGTTTTCAAGATGAAGCTATATTTGTTGATGACATATTTAACAGAGAAAATGATACTTTAAAATACTGTTTCAGACAAGTTTATCAACACTCTGAATCTGCACAATAACATTTTAATATTTGATAATTTAATATATAATTATTATTTTTATGATGACATCTTGAATTAATGAAGTTATGTACACAGTTGAGTTTCAGAAGAGAGGTTTTCCTCATGCTCATATACTTCTTTTAATGGATTCCAATTGTAAGCTTCCGACACCTTATGACATAAATAAATTAAATTGTGTTGAAGTCCCAAATAAGTTAAAAGAGCCAGAGCTTTATGATATCATTAAAGATTCTATGATTCATCGACCATGTGGTGCAGTAAATCCAAACTAACCATGTATGGTTAATGGCCAATGTTCTAAGTTTTATCCCAAGTACTATGTTGATATTACTTCGGTTGATAATGATGATTATCCAACTTATAGGAGGCATAAGGATAACAATTTTGTTCAGAAGAACGGTTTTAAGTGTGACAATAGATATGTTGTCCTTTATAACAAAAAGTTGTCCTTGCGTTATAAAGCTCACATCAATGTTAAGTGGTGTAATCAATCTGATTCTATCAAGTACTTATTTAAGTATATTAATTAAGGACCAAATCATGTTGTTGTTGTCGTTGAAAAAGATCTCGGAGACCCGCCAAAGCACGAAAGTCAGGATCTTTCATAACACAAAGTAAAGTTTCAGCACCTGGAAACGCAACGAAATCAAATATTACTTTGATTGCAAGTAAATAAATTTTCTATATAATTACATTTTTAAACTTACATGCAAATTTAATATTTAATTTTATATTTTTATATATGTATGTTTAAGCTTCTGAGATTGGATTGAACATTTTAAAGTTTCCAACTCATTATTGTTCCACAGCTGTAGAGAAGCTGTCTTTTCATATGCCAGAGAAAAAGTTGGTATTTTTCAAAGACGATGGAGAATATGAAACAATTTCACAGGAAACTCTGTAAAGTTATCTCAGTTTTTAGCATGATTTGAGTTGAATAAGATCAATTCATATGCTAGAACATTGACTTATACAGAGATCTCATATCATTTTACATGGGTCAATAAAGGGAGACTATTTAAAAAAAGGAAAAAGGATTCAAAATAAGAAGAAACAATTATGTACCACGAAAATTGGAAGAGGCATATTACATAAGAATACTACCTAAAATTGTTAGAGGTCTAAAGAGTTTTGATGAGTTTAGGACTTACAAAGGTGTTGTTTATCCTACAATTAAGGAGGCATGTTGTGCACATGATATTCTTAATGATGATCAAGCGTTCATTGATTGTATTGTGGCTGCAAGTCAATGGTGCTTTGGAGACTTTCTAGGAACCTATTTGGTATAATGTTATTTTTGGATATTCTATCACAACCAGAAAATGTCTCGTAAAATACTTGGCATATTTTAAGCAAAGAAATCAAAGCAAAGAAGAGAAAAGAATGTAACAATCTAAGTAAGTATAATTTTCTTGTGATTTTCTACGTTAAATGATTTTGTTAATAACTTTATAACAAGAAACATTACTGTTAAAAATATTCGTGGACAAATAATTTGATTAGAAAATGATATTTTTCTTGCAGGGTTGACATTAAGCGATAATCAAAAAATTAATTATACACTCCAAGAGGCCGAAGTGGTTTTGCTAAATAATGGTACGTAGTTCTTTATCAAATTACAAAACCATGTCTAAGCTACCAAAGAAGGTATGGGTACGTCTTAACATTTTATACTCTCAACAAAACATTGTTCATGGTACTCATTATTCATCCAAACATCAGTATGTTAAAGAGAAATATTATCCCTCAATGCAACAGTTCGGTTCAGCACAAGCTTCAGAAGCCTTCACCATGCCTATGTTTCAACAAGAGAGTAAGCTCGAAGCATTTTTGCAACAGGGTATTAATGAACTAAGGCAAAACAAAAGGAACTCATAGGGAGAATAGACAAAATCTATAACTTCTACTGTGAGTGTGAGTCTATTGTCACCCATGTGAAGATGAAGAAGTTCATGATACCCAAACAAATGAAGTTGTGAAGAGAGTCGAGGCTCAAGCAAAACAGTTTTGTAATTCCACATTTACTAAGGAAGAGGACGTGCAATAAATCATTCCTGATCAACCTCACAAGATATTTATGACAAATGAAAGGCCAAAAGAAGAACCTCCTCAAGAAGAATCCAAGAGAGCTCAAAAGCATAGACTAAACCGAAGAACTCTTCAGAAACTAGAAAGTAATGAGAAGTTTGTTGTTCCATTCTTTGTTAGTATAGTTGAGTAAAATGCATGTTTGTGTGTTACTGGAGCTAATTTGAACATCATATCAAGGTCCATCACATGTGATTCAGGGATATCTTCAACCAACAAAGATTTCTATAAAGTATGTCGATTCTTCTTCACCAATGCCTTTGGGTTTCTTGCCAGATGTGTTACTTTTAGTAGGAAATTTTCTTTTTCCTATTGATTTTCACATCATATAAATGAAGGAGGACAACCACAAACCATTTATTATTGGTTTATCATTCATCAAAACAATTGGAGCATTGATAAACTTTCAGAATCAACAAATCTCTTTTCCAAAAATCAACAATGAAACCTTATATCATATTGCTCCCATCTAAGGCTCTTAGTGTATGACTCTTTATGGAAATAAGAATAAAGAACCAAAGCCTAGAGGCGTCATTAAAGAGGTCCAAAACATGATACAGCAAACACCTCCCAACAACTTGTTTGATTTTAGAACCTAAGAAGAGTTTTGATGACGTGTTTCAAGCTTAGGTAAAGATCTGAGGACCCTCTAAGAAATTTCCCAAGCAAAAAATCATCATCCCCATGTAGTTGAAGGAAAAAGGCGAAGATTTCATAAAAGAGAGACTGAGAAATACGATGAAACTTTTTTCTCGAGCAAGTGTTCTTCGACAATAAATTGGAGATGGTTCAGCTACAAGAAAAGTTCTAAGCCATCAATTCCAAAATGTATAGAAGCTAAAGGAGATACAATTGTATTGGTTGATCCATCTTGAACCTAAAAAATTAGGAGTCAAGCTAACATACTTAAAACAAGGGATTTATGGTAGACAACCATATGTTTTATTTCTTTTATTTCGGGTTATTTTGATATTTAATATTTTATCTTAGGATTAATTCGTACTATATTTGGTTTTAATATACTTTTCAAAATTATTTTTAAAATTTTTGTGCTTGTTTTTCGTAGGAAATCACTTGAAATCGAAGAAATCAGAGAAAATACAATCCAGACACGTCTGGATCATTTGGATCATCCCATCGATCTATGGAAAGCATCCCACCGGTTCCTGCCAATAAACCACCCCAACCGGCATCACATGCTAAGAGCCTCGACCATCCAGAGGCATCTCAGTTATCCCACCGGCCGCATGCTTTTTTTCCAGGAAACGGTAACGTTGATCACGCATCCTGGTGGGAAGCTCTATCCACCCCACACCTCACCAACACATCCCCATCGGTACACATACATATTCCCACCGACCTTCCGTCCAAAAGAAAGCTCCGACCTATGAGACTCCCTAAAAGCCCCAACCTGTGTGTGTCCCTTTACCATTCCCATCGGCCATGAAGGCATTTTTGCCAAAAACTTGGGCCAAACACTTTGCCAACCGGTGGACCACTTTTCCAGCCATTTCCCCCCATCTGACCTTACATTTCCCCAATCCGACCTACTCATTCCACCATCCAAATGAGCATATGGTCGAGAAACACATCAGAACGTCCGCTTTCTTGGTCGGATCATGCAACAACTTAAATTCCTAAAAATCATCAAACCAATTCAACATATATGAATCATTTTATGGTGATTTTCAAGGTTGTAACATCCTGAACTGAAGTACACACTTGAAGCTACAATTATTCCCAAACGGAGTCAATTTTTGCAAACAAGTCAAATCATTCCCGTCAAGTAAGGAATTAATACAAAAATTTCCAGCATTTAAAAAGATTCTAAGGAGCATTTTGAAACATTAATTGACTCGTAAAGAACCTAAGACTAAAATGCGAGGCTATGGAGATTATTTTGATGCTATAAAAGATCTGATCAAGCAGAGTCATTCTTCAAGAATATTAAAAGGCTCAAAAATGCGATTAAAAGGACAATCGCCACAACCAGAGCGCCTCAAGAGCAATCTAAGTCAAACAAATTTTCATGATAGATTAACATCGTCAAATACATTTAGAAACATATGAGACATTGACTGGCAGAGACAATCACACGACTTTGGCTCAATGGAGACACAAAACCTACGATTTCAGTTTATTCAAAACTGTTACCTATAAGTCCAACCAAGTCTTACCACTGAAGATGTCTGGATAAAGTCGGAAAATATGAAACATTTCCCAGGAAATTTTGGAGGCGCAAACATTTCATCCTAGAGCACTCGATTGGCCAAAACCGAAGAAAACTCAGCCAACGCAAAATCAAGCTCTGCCAAGCAAACCAAACTGTCAAATTTATTGTTTACAAGTAAAAATCATATAGAGAAGGCAATTCTCAAGAAATACCAGCCCTGAAACGGTTCCAATCATAAGCAGTACAGTTTCTCACCAAACGAGCCAAACCAAACTTTCTGGAGACCAAATTTTCTGGAGACCAAACCTCGCCAATTCAAATTTAGTATGAGCTCCTGCCTTTAAAATTAAATTTTATTACTTCGACATGTTATTTTGCCTTGGATTTTTAGTTTGATTGAAGCATTCTTCCCAGATTGCGAAAAGGCCAAACGAGCTCAATTTCGGTTTCACCGAAACACATATAACGCTATGACATCTCAAAACTTTCGACCACCAGCTGTGTTACTCCTATTTTCGTATCTTTACATTAGATTACAATACCTTCCTCACTTGATTTTACACTGTGACAGTTTATGTTAAGTCCATGGGATTCTTATTGTTACTAATGCTTCTTTTTCTTTCTTATTGAGTCGTTTTCTAAACTTTTCAAAATAAAAAAAATTTAATTGAGTCAAAATCAGTCCATAAACAAGATTGATTTTGAACAAACCACGTGACTAATGACTAGAATTCCTAGTGTCAGTGTTTGACTACACTTTCACCGAATGAGATACCCCAAATGGACCACTAAATGAGGCATGTCACTTGATATCCGAATAATCCTTAGCTAATTAAAAATTAATGAACTTAGTTTTCTCTTTTGAGGCTTGGAATACATTGAATCAGATTCCTCTTCGGGTAAGACAAAATTAAGTCGACGGTTCCCCTCTTTCTTTTTTAATAAAAATCTTCGAAAAGATGCTTATACATGGTGAATTTCAATTATCATGCTATGAAGTGACTGAAATCCAATTGAAAACACCGAGCCAATATATCTGAAGGTGCTTAATAAAAAATTAAATAAATATTTTTACTGAACGGGATAACCCAAATGGACCACTAACTGAGACATGTCACTTGATATTTGGATAATCATTAGCTACTTAAAATTTAATGAACTTAATATTCTCTTTTTGAAGCTTGCAATACATTGAATTAGATTCCTCTTCAGATATGACAAAATTAAGTCAACGGTTCCCCTCTTTCTTTTTTTAGATAAAAAATCTTCAAAAAGATGTGTATGCTTGGTCAATTTCTATTGTCAAGCTACGAAGTGACTGAAATCCAATTGAAAACACCGAACCAATAAATCCGAATATGCTTAATTAAAAATATAAATAATGAGATCGATTAAAAAATAAAATGATACCCTAGAAAAGTAGGGAAAACGAATGTTAGAGGCTGATAGAAAAACATAAAATGATACTATAGAAAAAGAGCAAAATCAGCCTCTAAAAAGCTTTTAAAAAGTGAACAAGGAATAAAAAAAGTAATAGATTGTGGATTAATATTGTTTAGAATTTCGTTCGAGTTGAGTCTATGTCTTCTTTGATCGATACTCCCTCGAAAAGACCGCACATTATAGATTTAGGGAGTAGCGACAGAAAGGCTAGATCCTTCTTGTTGATTGTGGCTTGAATTGGGGACGTTGCTAAAATTTGTGGTGAATACCGTGGGTTCTACGTAAACGTTAATAAAGGTCAGGTATGTTTCGATGTTATCAAACCTCTTTTCGGTTCTTTGTTTTCTTTGCTCGAGGATGAGCAAGAAATAATTTTGGGGGAGTTGATAACACCAATATTTTACCATTTTTTCTATGGATTCACTACAAGAAAACACGCAAAATTGCGAGGAAAATTTGCGAGGAAATATTTTCCTCGCAAATTTGCGAGGAAATTGCGACCAATATGCTATAGAAAATTGATTGGTCGCAATTTCGTAGCAATTTTGCGACTGCAAACTGTTCTTAGCAATTTGCTCGCAAATATGCGAGGAAATTACAAGGAACCGTTTGCAGTCGCAAAATTGCTACGAAATTGCGACCATTTAGCGAAAGATGGTTATTTCCTCGCAATTTCCTAGCAATTTTTGCGAGAAATTAGCGAGGATACCGGAAAATTCGGTTGAAATGATTTTCTGGTGTGAAATTTTTTTGCTAGGGCATTTTTGGTCGCAAATCACTCGCAAAATTTTCCTATATATACAACTCCACACTCTCCTATTTCATTTACAACTTCTTCAAAACAAAAAAAAAGTTAAGAAAAATCAAAAAAAAAAATGTCGAGCTGGGAGCCTGACATTTTCACTGTTCGAGGATGGTGTATAGGCACAGAGATCCTGATATTGGTGAAGTAACAAAAGAGTACCGGGACGGTTTGCGCGGATTCATCTGTCAAGCGACAAACAACTCCCATGCACAAGAGCACAGTAAAATCTTATGCCCTTGTGTGAAATGTCAGAACGAAAAGTATATCTCAATTGACAACGTGAAGAAATATTTATATAATAGAGGGTTTATCCCAAATTACTATATATGGGTTTCTCATGGGGAAAGTTGTAGTGTTGAAGAAGATAGTAGCTCTAGTCGTGGAAAGCTAAATAGAGGCAGACCTAGTGGTCATACGCAGCATGAAACAGAAAATAGGTTTCATGATATGGTTACATATGCATTTCAGAAAACATCATATGCATGTTAAGGTAATGCAACATTTGCTGTTGTTTAAAATTATGAGGAACCCAACGTAGATGCAAATTTTTTTTATGATATGTTAGACACTGCTAATCAACCTATCTACGATGGATGTAGAGAAGGTCTGTCTAAATTATCATTGGCATCTAGGATGATGACAATTAAAAGTGATTACAACTTACCTGAGAACTGCATGGATGCATGGGCAAATTTATTTCAAGAGTATTTGCCTGCGGATAATAATTTGGCTGAATCTTATTATGCAATTCAAAAATTGGTTTTTAGTCTTGGGTTACCATCCCATATGATTGATGTATGCATCGACAACTGCATGATATTTTGGAAAGATGATTAAAAGTTGCAGGAGTGTCGCTTTTGTGGAAAACCGAGATATCAGCCTACAAGTGGACGAACTCGCGTACCATTTCAGCGGATGTGGTACTTGCCAATCACCGATAGGCTGAAGCGACTATATCTTTTAAAAAAGACCGCGGTTGCGATGAGATGGCATGCAAAACATAGAACTGAGAATTGAGAGATTACACATTCGTCTTATGCGAAAGCATGGAAACACTTTCAGTTGGTATACCTTGATTTTGTTAACGAGTGCAGAAATGTGTATCTTGGTTTGTGTACAGGTGGGTTCAGTCCGTTTGGAATGTCAGGTAGAAACTACTCTTTGCGGTCTGTCATTTTGACATCTTACAATCTTCCTCCCGAGATGTGCATGCAGAGGGAATTTCTGTTCATGAGCATTTTAGTGCCCGAACCTGAGCACCCGAAAAAATCTTTAGACGTTTTCCTCGAACCTCTCATCCAAGAGCTACATGAGTTGTGGTATGCAGGTGTCTGTACGTTCGACCAATCACAACAGATGAACTTTAAGATGCGGGCGACACTTATGTGGACCATCAGCGAGNCTTTACCGCATACGGAATGCTATCTGGTTGGACAACCCATGGAAGGTTATCATGTCCTTACTGTGCACATCAATCTGAAGCATTTCAACTTAAGCACGGACATAAACCTTGCTGGTTTGATTGTCATCGTCGATTTTTGTCGATGTCTCATCCTTACAGGAGGAACAGGAAATTGTTCAGGAAGAACAAAGTTGCAAAGCTTCCTCCTTCACTGTATATGAGCGGTGACAATGTGTTGGAGCAGATTGACTATTACGGTGCTCAAGAAATAGTGAAGTGGGGGGGGG
>OVAN01000955.1:0-26831 GCA_900406275.1 Anastatica hierochuntica | reverse complement strand
GGGGGGGGGGGGAATTGGCACACCAAACAGAACATGCCTGATGGATATTTGGAAAGTCACAATTGGCATACAAAAAGCATCTTCTAAGAGCTCCCGTACTGGAAAGATCAATTGGTTCGACACAATCTTGACGTGATGCACATCGAGAAAAAAATTTTCAATAATATCATGCATACACTACTCAATGTGCAGGGTAAGACGAAAGACAATGTCAAGTCTAGACGTGATTTAGTTGACATTTTTTCTCGGAGCGATTTGCATATTACAAGAGATGGGAAATTACCTGTGCATGCCTTCCGATTAACAGAAGAAGTGAAGAGAGCACTGTTTGATTGGGCAAAATATTCCATAAAATTTCCAGATGGTTATGCCTCAAATTTTTCAATGTGCGTTGAGCAGAGACAAAAAGTTTCTAGCATGAAAAGCCACGATTGCCATGTATTTATGCAACGACTCCTACCTTTTGCTCTACGCGAGTTACTCCCGCAACATGTACACGAGCCAATAGCGAGTAATAAAATCTATGTACTGTATATGATTCAATATATAAAATAAGTACTACTCTAACGTTTGTTTCATATACATGCTTTGGATTATTTTTTCGCGATTTATATGCGCAGACATTAACGGAGGATGGAATTGCAAAGATGGAAAGTAATATTCCGATTCTGCTTTGCAACTTGGAAAAGATATTTCCCCCTTCCTTCTTTGAAGTTATGGAGCATCTCCCGATTCACCTCTCACATGAAGTGTCTCTAGCCGGTCCGGCACATTTTAGATGGATGTACCCCTTTGAGCGATATATGGGATTCTTTAAAAAAAGGTGAAAAACCTAGCCAGAGTCGAGGGCTCGATCGTCGCTGAAAGTTTAACTGAGGAAACCTCTCACTTTACTCAGTAGTACTTCAGCCCAACAGTTCAGACAAAGAAGAACATACCTAGGCAATACGACGATGGCGGCGTAGCGCCTACGTACAATGTCCCCGGTGTGCCTGACATCTTCTGCCAAATCGGACGACTAGCGGGGAAGTTGAAGGAGGTATGATGGGAAGAATTTAAATATACTCACAGTTCACATACTTATACTCTACGAAACTGTGAGTTCGTGTAACCAATCGAGAGGTACACATGCATGCCATTATTTAAATTTAATAATCAAATGTATGTTTCTTCAATATATATATACTAAATTCCGCCAATTAATTACTGCACCTTATTTGATTCAGAAATTAGGGAGTTTTATTCCAATTTCCCAGATGAGGAGTACGATAAGTACAAAGAAAGAGAATTCGCAAAGTGGCTACAATTCTATGTAAGTGTTAAAAGTGTTATAATTTAATTTTTCCCATAATCGTTTAATTTGTAAACAAGTCTAACATACATACATGTATTTCAATCATTACAGGTGAACAATGGATATAGCGATGTTCCTTTCCCCCCTTTGGTTCCACGAACTCATTCAGTACCCTATTGCACAGATAGTCACTGCACCGATGTACTTCACCCGCAGGTATACATTTCAAAGCTATCAACACGGTTCTTGCAGGTCAACTGCAAATTACGACATTTGTGTACGGGGCGAATCGGACTTCTATGGCGTTATTAATCAGATTTTACAAGTCAGTTATCCCAGAGTAATGGGTTTACGTTGTGTGTTGTTCAGGTGCGACTGGTATGATCCAATTGTTGGCCATGGAGTTCGAGTTGACAATTTGGGGGTTACATCCGTAAATGCGAACAGACGATATGAAAAATTTGAACCATTTGTTCTCGCATCCCAAGCAGAGCAAGTAACATTCGTCCCGTATCCATGTGTAAGAGAACGGCGGGAGCAATAGCTTTCTATGATCCATTTTAGTCCAAGGGGTCGTATTATCGGAACGAAAGAGGACGTTGTTTTGCAAGAAGACATAGCAGGCCAATTGACGGCTGATCCGATTGAATCAACAGAAGATGTCACACATGTTGACCCATCATGTAGAGAAGCGAAAGATGTTCCGTCAAGTGACAACGACGACATTATCGTTGAATCTGAGGAGGAGGAAGACGAAGATGAGGAGGAAGAGTCGGACGAGGACCAAGAAAACAATTCAGTTTATGTATCTGATGATGCCTCTGATGATGATTGATATGTGTTGTGTATTAACTATTGTATTCAAAGTATTTAATGCAAATTTCTTTTGTACTTAATTCAAAGTAATAATGACTTTAGTAATTACTGTATTCAAAGTACTGTATTCAAAATACTTAATGTTACTATGGAAATTGGTGAAATTGAAGTTGTTGAATGTGTTACTAACATTTTGCTCTCTGAGAAAATTGGAGCACGGAAACTGTCTTTGTCAATCTCTATAAACTTGTTGTAAGACTAATGTCTTTATTCTTTGTCTTGGTGACTTTGTCGTTTTTAGACAAGAACAAGACATGTTGTTCCATGTGAATAATTGTGAATATTAATATAGTGAAACTGATTGCGAGGAATCTACGAGGAGTCCTCGCAGATTTCTCGCAAATCATTACCCTTAATCCTAAACCCTAAACATTAAACCCTAACCCCTAACAATAAACCTTAAACATTAAACCATAAACACTAAACCGTAAACCCTAAAATCTAAACTCTAAACTCTAAATCCAAAACCGTAAATCCTAAACTACGAATAGTAACACGAAACAACCAGTTATCTAAATCATTCTTCCAGAAGTACATAAAAATAACAACATAATAAAATGATAACATGTGCGTTTTCTAAGTTATACAAGAACTCAACTTTACCTTGTAACATTATAACTTTCTAAAGATCTAGTTCTTATGAACATTCGTAATTAATTGTTAACATTTTTGACGATATCATCGATTATCTTAATAAAGGGTCAAGAAAGATTACATAGTAGTTATTAACATTTTCAAACATACGAGAAACACCAAACCGTAAATCGTATACCTTAAATCTTGTAATTAATAATTCATATATATACAAACAAATTGTGAGAAATTTACGAGGATTCCTTGCAGATTCCTCGTAATTTTTGGCGGGTGTAATTAATATACGAGGTTTATCGAAAATTTCACCGAAAATTGCGACGATTCCTCGCAATTTTTTGCGCAAAATCGAAAAATAAAGCGGCAAACTTCCAAATATTGTGAGGAATTTGCGAGTGTTTGTGAGGAAACAAAAATATATATATATACCCCAACCCACCAAATTCCCAACTCACTCGCCCAAAACTCTCTCTCTCTCTCTCTAAAAAACACATATCTCTCTAAAAAAACACTCTCTAAACCTCTCTACCATTCTCCCATGGACCCGAACTTTAATGTATGTTTTAAAGTTCATTGTTTGATACTTGTTAGTATTTAGAAAGTTAAAAAAGTTTTAGGTGGTTTAGATAGTAATTAGGTGATGTAATTAGTAGATTTAGGTGGTTTAGGTAAGTAATTATTAGACATTTCCGGAATAAAATGTAGAACATAAACTATTACACTTAGTATTTATATGTAGAAAATTTATTAATATTCTATTAAACTCAATATTCATCAATAAAAATGTAAAAAAAATTTAAAAACTTTTTAATCAACATTAAATTATAAAAAAATTTAAAAAATTTATTTTACATAATCATTATTAGGTTGACGATCCTTTCGGGTTCGATGCTTATATGCAAACGTCTAGGTAGGTCTGGATCGGGACAGATGTCTGGTACGTGCGCTTCCAGTTCAGCACGCGTTCTAAAGACGTTTTCGTCTTTTTCGACGCATCAGACCCCGACATCACACCCGTCGAGGATTTCACGTGAGGATATTCTCCGGAGTCCTGCTTGAGCTGATTTGCCCAGACTTCACCCGCACCGACCTCTCGGGACATTCTGGTAATTTTTTCTAAGGTTTTATTTTCAAATTCATATTTTTTGTTATATATCTACTAATTTGACTTTTATTTTAATTTCAGGTTCGACGACGACGGAAAGATCACACAGAAGGTAATGAAGATCTTCCAGCACCAGTTCAGGGGGCCTTACACGAGCATTAGCAAGGTTCCTCAGTCCATCCTCGACGCATGGTTCAACGCATTCATCGTAAGTATTTAATTTTTGAATATTAATTTTTATTTTGAATTATTAAATATTTAATGTTTGTTTTTTTCAGCAATCGTACAACTGAGACCGAGCTTATGACAAACGGATGAAGGAGGCGTTCGAGAACAAAGTTAAAGACCGCCTCGCGGACCAAGCCCAACGATGGAAGAAGAAATGGGCGCGTCAAGGGGTCGAGAACGGGAGGCTAGACTGGATGGACAACGACGTCTAGCTCCAGCTAGTCGCCCATTGGGAGGGGGAGAAACACATTTTGAGGAGCCATCAGGCAACCGCGACCTGGAAGAACCCTGAGACGCAGAGGGCGGAGCCGACTCATACAGCCGTACATGATTCATTCAGGGCCAAGGCCCGAAAAGTCGTAAGTATAATTTTTAAATTTTTAAAATAACTAAATAAATGATTTAAATATTTTATAAAATCTAAAATGTTTTAAATATTTAATTGTTTTAAAATTTTGCAAAATTTAAATGTTTTAAATATTTAAAAATTTAAATGTTTTAAATATTTAAAAATTTTAAATGTTTTAAATATTTAAAAAATTATTAAACAATGTAAATAATTTTTAAAATAAAATAGGCTAAGGAAGGTGCTGACATTCCCGATCTTCTAGCCGTGCTAGAAGAGACGAAGAAGAAGTCGGACGGCACCTTCGTAGATGCGAAGTCCGAGCAGCTCGCTGCCAATGTTCGCCGCCAGATCGACGATGCAGAGATGGTTCTTTCGATGGAGCGCACAGATAGCTCCGTCCAGTCTACGGGTCTTTTCCAGTTCGAGAAGAACAAGATTTTCGCTGAGGTTAGTAGTAATTAATTTTAATACGTATTTTGTTTTTTTTTTAATTCTATAATATGATTACTAACGTTTATTGTTTTCTTTTGTAGCTTGCTCCCCAGTCGAAAGGCCAGTTTTTTGGTGTTGGGTCTCTCCAATCTGAAGCCTCTTCAGCTACAGCCGGTATTGAGAATGCAGGCGTCTACTCGGATTCACTTAAAGAAAAGCTGAAGAGGGCCGAGGAGGAGCTTGTGGCGGCTCGTGCAGCTGCTAACGCAGCTCACAAGAAGCTAACGCGGCTTGCGAGGAGGTCAGCGTTTTTTTGGTGAAAATGGTCAGAGACGCGCAGCAGGTTAGCGAGCATTCTCGTCTTTTCAGTTGGCTTGCGCGGACCAACCTCGATTTTGCTCAGTACGCCAATGAGGTTCAGCAGGAGCAGCAGCAGCAGCAGCCGGGAGACGACATTTAGATTTTAGGATCTGTTTTTATTATGTAAAATATTTTTCGAAACATTAATTTGTATTCTCAAATTTAAATTTATAATATATTTCTTTTTCATTTTAATTTTAATTGAATTTTATAATTATTTTTGTTTATTTTTAATAAATTTTATTAAATTAATTTCAATTACTTTTAAAAAAATTTAAAACAATTAGCGACGAAATTGCGAGTATTTCCTCGCAATTTCTTTGCAATATTTTGCGACGAAATTTTGAGAAATATACGCATTTCCTCGCGTTTTGGTCGCATATTTTTCCGACGAAATTGCGAGGAAATGGGATTTTCTCTCGCAATTTCATCGCAATATTTTGCGAAGCAATTGCGAGAGAAATTACAATTTTCTCGCAATTTCGTTGCCAACTTTTACGACGAAACTGCGAGGACATGAATTTGTTACTCGCATTTTCCTCGCAATTTATTGCGATTATAGTTTTTCTCGCAAATTTTCCGCATTATTTTTCGTAGCAACTTCTTCGCAATTTTACAACCAGAACGCGAGTAAACATTTTCTTTGCAAATTTGCGAGGAAATTGCGACGAAAGAAAAATTGCGACTAACGATTAACGATTGTCTCCATTTCCTCGCAATTTCCTCGCAATTATCCAATAGCTAGGAAATTGTCCCTCGCAATTGACGTTATTTT
The DNA here is from genome assembly GCA_900406275.1 of Anastatica hierochuntica. NCBI lineage: Eukaryota > Viridiplantae > Streptophyta > Magnoliopsida > Brassicales > Brassicaceae > Anastatica > Anastatica hierochuntica. Next base: position 20,821 of record OVAN01000955.1, on the reverse strand, counting down.
GTGTAGTGATTGTAGTATGATTTCTTGGTGTTTTAAGAACATTTTTGCTATAAAAGGTAGTTATTTTTGAAATTTTAGTGTTTATAGTCATTTCAGGGTAAAAAGGCATTTTGGAGCAATATTGAGCTAATTTGAGCAAAAGCTAGTTTCCGAACAGTTACCAAGCATTAAAAAGATCATCTAAGAAGAAGGGCTTTCCCTCAATGAATTTTTATGAAATTTGGATAGAAATTAGAGAATTGAGCTATCTTTCCAACTGTTGTAATATCAAGTTATTTGGATCAGAGTAACTGAAAGCTGGTCTGTTTGGTTTAACTATGAAGGTTGCGCACAAAAAGGTGTTTCCACCAGCAAAGAGTACTATTCTGCCCCATGCCAATTCTAGCTTACTTATACCTCCCTCACGAGCATTTTCACCAGTCCACGACTCACTCTCACCAGCCATGCTCTATTTTTATATAAATCGGTGTAAACGTCAAAACGACCCGAACTAAACCTAAACTCGTCCTAAGCTAATAAATAATTTTCTTTACCCTTTTGTATCATATAGTTAGACAGAGGTGACAATATTTAGAGAGAAGCCATGCCCCCAAAGGCTGGATGTTTATAAACTTTCAATTCCTTTGTACTTTTGAGAGGATCTCTTCCCTTACATCTTTTGGAGAAGTCTTCTAATCCTTTTCTTGTTCTTCTTCTATTTTGATGATGATTTAATCTTCATTCATATGCTTGTTGATGTCTTTGGTCGTACTTATTGACTAGTGTCTTTTTTGGGTAAAAAGGGTTCAAAGGGATATTCATGGATTTCTAGTTAATGTTTGTTCGGTTAGAGAACTATCTTATGGATTCGTCATCTATTGTTAATCTCAGTTAGGTACTAGAGTAGCTTACTAGGTACTGATCTTAGGTATATTTATATTCCAAAAGTTTGCTAAATAATCGGACATACTCTAGATGAACTAAGTTGCAAGGAGGCTTCAAAAGTAGATCACTTTGGCTTAATGAACATATCGAAATTTGTACATTAATTAATGCATATTTTTTTTTCTGCAATAACCATCAAAATTTTAGTATATTGTTGTCAAAAACATAGAATCTCGATCCTCGAAAATGGAGAGGATTTACCTCTTTGTTTTGAGTTAAAGAACGATTTTACAATTTCCCTATTGATTATCATGTTTTACTTGATTCATGAATTCTTAGAATTCTTTGATGTCCAATGTGTTTCAAATTGATTTAAATTCGTTTATTTAGTTGATTTTAGCTTAAATTCAATTCTTATTTTCGTCCTTATATTATCCAAAAACAAAAAACCATATTTTAAGTCTTAGCTTAATTCTATTCTCATAAATTCGTATTGTAACACTTGGTTCTCGTGGATTCTCTCCCTTAATACTACCATGGTTATTGTGAGCTTGCAGCTTGTATTTTGAATAAAAAATTTCACCACATCATAAGGTTTAGTCAAAGTGGTTGGGACTTTACTGCTAGCAGCTATATCAAATGATCTGTTGCCTATGGGCTCATGAGCAACTGATCAAGCAGACTTGCTTACAAGGGTTCAACTGGCTCAAGAAAACTTGAGAACCTCACCAAGACTGTAAAGAATGATAATTCAAAATATCAGACTTCGAGCAATGGGGCTATTCTGGTGAATCAATGTGTATGCATTCCAAATGTTAAGGAACTAAGAGAAAGAATTCTCAAGGACGCACGCTAGACTAAGTTCTCGATACATTTAGGGTCAACCATGATGTAGTGTGACTTGAATAGGTATTATAACTGGGTTGGAATGAAGAGACATGCAGTTGCTTGGGTTTCTGGATGTCCAACTTTTCAGTCGGTCAAGGAAGAACATCAGGTTCCAAGTGGATTGTTGCAAAGCTTACCGATTTCATAGTGGAAATGGGACATGATCATGGTTCAATTCGTGAGTGGGCTATCTATTTGCAACAAGAAGGATGCAATACGGGTTATAATGGACAAATTGACTAAGTCATCGCTCTTCCTTGCGGTGAAAAAAATGGACAAATCCTAAGTGATTGTGGAAAACTATGTTTAGGAGATTTTTCGGTTGCATGGAGCACCAAAAAGTATAGATTCTGAACGAGAATCGAAGTTCTATTCACGGTTATAGAAAGCACTTGAGACAAATTTCGGAACAAGGGTTAAGATGAGTACAACGTACCATCCGCAAATAGATGGATAGTTTGAAAGAACGATCCAAACATTTGAGGATTTACTGAGACCTTGTGTACTGGACTAGGGCAGCAATTGGGAAGAGTATCTGCACTTGACTTTGCCTATATCAATAGTTACCAAGCGAGTATTAGCATGTCATCATATGAAGCCTTGTATGGTCGACCTTTCAGAACACCGGTATGTTGGACCCAAATTGGGAGCGCAATATATGTCGTCAGGACTTTGTTCAAGATACAACAAAAAAGATTAGAGTTCTTAAGGTTATGATGAAAGAATCTCAAGAGGGACAAACAAAGTAAATAGCTAGAATTTGTTGTTGGGGATTAGTGTATCTGAAGACAGTTACATACATGGGAAAGGATCGAGCTACACAGAGCGCTAAGCTAAGTCCAAGATATATAGGTCCGTTTATGATCCTAAACATGACTGGGTGAGTGGCTTATGAGCTGGAATTGCCACCGACTATGGAAGTATTTCATAATGTGTGCCATGTCTCGAGGTTAAGGAAATGCATCTCGGATAGACACAATGTGGTTTCTGAACCACCAATAGACTTGAAAGAGAACTTGACAATTGAAAGGAGACCTATCAAGATTACAGATAGAAAGGCTAAGGCCCAAAGAAGAAGAAAAATCTATATGATTTAAATCGTTTGGTACGGTGATAGTTGATACCACCAATATTTTACCAATTTACCTACAAATTTTAGTATGTTTTCATAGTGTCTTTAAGAAACTTTACGCATGAAAAGGTATTTTTCTTGTATTTATAGTATTTTGAGTCATTTCAGGTCAAATTATGTACTTTGGATCAATATGTGGAGCTAATTAGAGCAAAAGCTAGTTTTTCGACAGTTTCCGAGCATTATAAAGATCATCCAATACGAAGGCTCTTCCATCAATGGAATTTAATGAAATTTGGATATAATATATATAATTGAGTCAAATTTCATATGGTAGTGGTTTTGCATCATTTGGAGGAGTGGATCAAGAGTTATACTAAATATACTGAAGAATGGTCCTGCTGGCTTGCAGAAGAAGGATGCGTAGGAAGGATAGAACTAAATGATCACGACTTTTGTTTCTATCAAAACTTTTACACGTTCAAAGTAGATTTCTTAAAAGTATTTTAAAGTCCAAAAAGTCAAGTTAAAGCCCTTCTACAAGATGTCCAAATTGAAAGGTCTTAAGGTCCAATTTTAACGTAATTGACCTATAGTTGAACAAAGGCTATTTATACTTGTTTTTATCCTTTAGATTTCAGAGGATTGCATTTCTTTTGGTTAGATTAGAAGCTTAAGGAGGCAAGGACGAGCCTCTTGGGGTCGTGCCCTTCCCATCCCAAGATTTCATTGTTTCTTCATCAATTCAGCAATAAAAATCGGCTTTCTCGTTCTTCTCTATCTCTGATTAATATAATGCTTGCTTATCTTGATTGCTGCGTGTTTTACATGTTTAATCTAGATTAGTTTTCTGGTTAGACAGTAGGTTATCACAAGTTCATGATCTAGTTTTTTACGGATCCAAATCTATTAGGGATTATAATTAACGTTATCACATTTGCTCGTATTCATTGCTTGTTACTCTCTAAGGCTAGTTTATAAGTAGATCTAAAGTAATTTTCATTCCAAAAGCTTGTATTACTACTGGAACTAGTATTTGGTGAGCAATTCTATTTAGGCTTCGAAAGTAGTCGATCTAGAATTATGAACAATCAATCATACACACATAGTTAATGCAGACTTGTCTTCTACAAGGATCATGCGAAAGTCGAGTCCTTTGGTTTTTAATTAGGATAGTGCCCCGAACCTTGAAAGTGGCGAGGGTATAATTCTGGGTTGTGTTCTATACCTAAGCTAAACAGTACCCAAAAATATATCACTTGCATGCTAGTTTACGTTCTCTACGATTTCCTATTTGTCTAACGTTTATCTTTCATTGATCTTTTCTTTGCTTTCAGTTCTTGTTTGTTTCTTTAATTCATATAAAAACCAAAAACCAAACCATCTTTGTTCCTTCCTAGTTTATTCGAAAGTCCAAAGTCCTTAGTGCACTACTCGTCCTTATGGGATCGATACCTGAAGTATTATAACTACGTTGTGCACTTCCAGTTGTAGTGTTGTTTTTTGGATGAAACTTGACACACATCAATAGTGAATAAGAGACCACCTGGGAACCTCAAGGGAGAATAAATGCTAAGTACCCTATGTTGCTTGAGAAATAGAAAGTGAAATCAGAAAATACTGACTCGAGGACAAGTCAGATGTAAGTTGTGGAAAGTTGTAACACCCGTGTTTGAAAAATCAAACAAAACAAATGGACTTGGGTGTAAAGCATGCATAATCTGGCCGTGAAGTATTGAAAATTGGATCAGAGAAAGGTTAAGTGACTCCTTAGACATGGGTAATGTGCACTTGTGGCATAATCCAATGTGGCCTTAGTAATACTATAAAGGGGTGTGGGTATAGTCGGACTAGATGGACCCCTGACTCGATCTTGGATAGACCATGGCTTAGTCTTATCCACTCAATCATGGATAAACCATGAGTTACTTGGTCAGATCAAGATCAATTGAAAAGTTTAAGATAAATCAAGATCATCATGGGCAGTCTAAATCAGAAGTCGAATGTTCGAGTATGTCAGGTGGGAGCTGAACTAGTTCAAGAATTTAGCTGAGCTCGAACTAACTGCCCGAGTCTTGATGTGCATAAGGCAAGATTTCGAGAAATTTCATATGAGCTGGTTGACTGAGCTGGTTAATTCAGACAAGGCGGTTGATCTTTTCGGATCTAGACAAGCGTGGTCGGATTCAGACATGACTTTTCTGGTTTAGACAAGGTAGTTGGCTTTGTCCTTTCATTGTCCAAGGAAGTCAGCGGGAATAGTTAACTGAGCCAAATTTGAGCAAGAATGATGAGTCAAGCTCTTGGACGCGGACACTGAAACGTGAACGGTTTTTGGCGATTCCTTGTGGGTTAAAAGACATCATTTCGTGCTTTAAAAAGAAAATGACTGTTATTCTCTCATTTTCACGAGAAAACAAATAACTCATAAAAGACTTAAATGAGTTCACATAGAATTCGTTGAGGGAGCAACGAACCGACTGATTGGCTGAAGCGACTGTCCTGGAAGAATTGATTGGGCGAGACAATCTGTCCAAGAGGTGTCGAAATCAGATCATCTTAAACTGATCCTATAGAATCCAATAGGCTAAGTTGAGTTCGTGAACGTTGTTATACTTAGGCTATGGGAAGGTCGAATGGCCGTGAATGTTTGAATGAAGATCGATGGCCGAGTGTTAACTGTTTACAAAGCATCAGCATTTTTTTTGCTGATGCATTGTGTGTGAATGTAGGTTATGAGTCTAGCCAAGATGACACGCTAACCAAGGGTAAAAAGATAAGGATGATAGATTAACTAAGTGTTAAGAGTAGATGGTCAGAACATTGTAATAACTTATATCAAACGTTTTAGGTTATAGCAAATTGTCAATGTGTTTTGAAACCTCGAAGTTAGTTTAGACTAAATTATTTAAGGAAAGATTTGTCTAAAATCGAGTAAAATACGTCAATTGTTAAATAAAATCGAGCTAGAATGTGTCTCAAAGCCCTAGCCAACTTACCAATAAGGCTTACACTAATAAAAAAATTTAATTATGTATATATTTACTTCATAGAATGTTTGAGGTAGTGATTCTTTTTATTCGTTGCATCATGTCCACAAAACTGTAGTGATATTAATTAAAGGTACTGCCAAATAAATTTTGTTAGGAAATTAAATAAGAAGCTACTAGTCTCACACGTGAGAAAGGTATTAAATTGGTTAAACTAGTAGGTGTGAAAGAACTCAGAGAAGAAAGCCTTCTTTGTTACCCTTTTCCTCGTCTCAGCTTCGTTATTGTCAACTTCTGGAAGCCTTTGAATGATTGCTCCATTCTCCTCCAAAAACAATTCTATTGTAATAATGGTCAATCTATTCGAATCTTCAACGATTCTTTTCAATTCATCTCCCAATATTTAAAATGTTTCGGTCAAATCAAATGTCTCCACATATAAAACACCTCTTCTTATATATATTCTGGTAGTTTGCATCCTCAACAAAATTCTATTTTCTTCTCAAGACATTTAAAGGTATATCAATCTTTCTCTATCTCTAAGTGTAGGTAGTTCTTTGCCTATGTGCATGAGCGTATTGAGCTTTGATTGGTTTGGTGCTTTAATGTTATAGATAGATTGTTGGGGAGTAGCTCTGTTCTTTTCTCATTAATTTGTGTACTAATCAATAAATGTAAACCGGTCCAAGGATACTTTTTCATTTGGAAATTGAGGGCACATATCATATGAAGAACAAAAAAAAACATATTTTTATTTGTTTGATTTGAGTTATTTCAAAGCTTCTTTATGTGAGTTTTGGTAAAGTTCTCTGTTTTTTTTACCAATTTGCATCTTCTTCTCTCTTTTTGCTTTTTTGAAGACATAAATCATGAATTGTTGTTGAAACCAGAAAGAAAATAAAATGGTAGTATTGGAGTTGTTGTATTATATGGTTTGTAAACATTTTTTTTACTATTGAATTGAGGTCTAAAGTTTTGACTTTTTGCATTACTCTGATTTGACTCTGTTCAACTTGAGAAAACAATAAAGCCAAATATGTTGTTGAATTGAGGGCTCTGTTTTTTTTCTCTTCCAGTTCTTGCATTTGGTTGAATCTGTTTATTGATTAAGCAATGGATGTGAACCGGAAAACTCACCCGGACTGCAAATATTCCACAAACCCTTTCCATGAATGTGCTTCAGATTGTTTAGAGAAGATTGCTCAAGGCGGTGGAAAGAAGCAAGGTACTTTTAACATACCCTTTCTTCTTCAGGGAAAGAATCTACAATATGTTTTGATCCTTTAAATCGATGAATATGCATTGGCGTTGATAACATCTATATATTGTTTCCCCTGGCTGATACTGAAATGCTACTACTTGATTTGTCCATCATATGGTTTTGCTAATTTGATTCGAAACATTTATCGATGCAGCTTGTCAGTCCTTTTTAAAATGAATTCATGGAGGGTTTTCTTATTCTTGAATTGTTTATTACAGCTGCAAAAATTCTTAGCCTCCCAGGGAGTTTTGGTAAGAAAAAGACCCAATCACATCCGCCGTCACCTCTGAACACAAGGCACTATCAGAATGGTGCTGCCAATTCTCCCAAAATTCATCAATCAAGACCTTCATCAGTAGCTCTGAAGAAGAAGGTGGTTCCTGAAGCAAACAAACCTTTTCCCTCTATATCGTCTGATGAAATATCTACTGACCTCAATAGCCAGCATGAAGTTTTCAACCATAAGCCAGAGAAGTCATCGCGGACTGTTCCTCTGTCTCCAAAAAACATGGTATGTGAATGATGCACATATATGATACCCGTATTTCTTTCTTTGTCTTAAATCTTTTTAAAGTTTTGGACCAAACTTAGGTCGAATCTTACAAATGGAGACTATCATCTTAACATGTTCTGTTCGTTATTGTTTAGGCTGATCGTAGCAAAACCGTATCACCAAGACCTCAAGAGCGTGAACAGAGCAGCCAGAATGACACAGCCAGTGAGATTAGTGTCTTTAATGTTGTAAGCCCTCCACGATCTTACACCAATGATGATGATGACGAAAATGACGATAACGGGGTAGAGCTCGACATAGAATCAGTAATGTCACACTCATGTGTTTCGGTTGGAAAGTATCGTGTGAAGTCGAGTGTCTCCACAATCCTACAGTCCATCATCGACAAACATGGAGACATAGCCGAAAACTGCACGCTAGAATCAGCATCGATGCGATCTCGATACTTAGAGTGCCTATGCTCATTGGTGCAAGAACTTGGCTCAACCCCTGTGGGGCAGTTGACTGAACAAAAAGTGAAAGAGATGCTTGCGATTCTTAAGGATTTAGAGTCCGTGAACATTAACGTTGGCTGGCTACGTTCGGTCCTTGAGGAGTTTGCTCGGTATCAAGAAAGCACAGACTCAGAGAAAGAGAGACAAGAAGAATCGCTGAGGTTAAAGAAACAAGAATTGGATATTCAAGAAGCTGATTTAGCTCGTATTGAGAAAGAAGCAACAGACACGAGGTTAAGAGTAGAGGAGATGAAGGCGGAGCTGGCTAAGCTCGAGACAGAGCGGTTGCGGATGGAGGAGATGGGATTTAAGATTGAGAAATTTAAAGGGAAGTTGTTTCTTGATGAGCTTCTTTGATGTTGTTAATAAGAGTGAATACACTCAATACTCCAAAAGAGGAATAATATTTTAGATAAGGAAGTTTTAATACAGTCAAAAACATGATCCTAGTCATGAAGGTGAGGTGAATAATAGTATTTACTTATTTATCGTTGGTAGTAAACTAATAAGTTAATATAAATATTCACTGAAAGTAATTATTTTTTTTATTTATTGATATAAAAATAAATTGTTTGGTGTTAAATATATAATATAAAAGATGGCCAACTCTCTCCAATAATGCGCCACATAATCAATTTCAGTTGATTTGAAGATAACAAGTGTCACTATTTAATTTAAATCTATTGAAATTAATTGTATATTAATATAATCTATTAAATCAATATCTAACATAGAATACGAAAAGTCATTTTATTTATTTTAAAAATTTTAAGTCTATAATCAAAGAATACTAAAAGTTGTTCTCTAAGGAATCAAATAAATTTAACAAGAAGAAAAGAAAACACAAAAATTGAGTTTAAATTATATTAGTTTTAATAAACCTGCTAATTATAATATTTTGTTTTACTTTTTCTAAAAAAAGAAAACAACTTTCATTTGGTTATAATAGTCCAACTTAGCTATTGTATTTGAATAAATTGATGTGTATCAATTTTTTGAATTTTTTTTGAAACGAACATCTTATTCGATGATCACGATGAAGTAAATAAAATAAAATAGATTAATTAATTGGATAAAGTTTTTGAATTAAAATAGATTAATCTTATTTCAATTTTTTTAATTTTTTGGCTAACTAAAACCTCATATTTTATGCAAAATTTTGTTATACGGAAAAATAAGTGATCCAAATAATCTAAAAAAGACTTAACAACGAGCTGATGATAATCTTGAATGATGGACACAATTTAGAAAAGGACATGAGATACTAATAATCGTTAAAAGAATAAATTACATGAAGAGATTAACGAGCATATAAGCTAGACAAAACCTTGAAAATTAATATTCCCACTAAAAAAATACTAAAACATAAATATTTGTAAAAATGATGATAAATAAGTTTAAAAAACAAATCCCGCGCATAGCGCGGATATTCATCTAGTACTATATAATAAAAGATGATTTTGTATTATAGAGAAAGAGGGAGAAAGTGATCGAACATAAAGAGTAAGTGATGTGTTTTTAATAACTCTGTCTACTTTCTCATTTACAAACTGAAGCAACTTTATATAGAGGAGGATGTAAGCCGGTTTGAGTAGACCGACTACACTATATAATTAAAATATTACACATACTTATCTATTAAGTAACTTATGGATAATTATCCATTTTTCAACTCTCCCCTCCCCCTTGATTATCCATTAATAATAGAGTATTGTATATTGCCTTCTTAAAAACCTTGCCATGGAAAAACCCATTTGGGATAAAAACAATGACGAGGGAAAAAGAGTACAATAATACAATCTCCCCCTGAAAATGATGGATCCTTCTTTTCTCAAAGATCTCGTAGATGACGCATTTCGATACTTCGGATATATTTTCTGAACATCGTAGTTGGAAGCGCCTTTATAAACAGATTTGTCGGATTGTCGCTTGAACAGACGTATTGAACCTCCACTTCTCGATTTTTCTCGAGCTCTTGAGTATAGGATAAAAACCTTGGAGGAATATGTTTCGTTCGGTCGCTCTTGATGCAACCTTTTTTTATTTGTGTGGCACATGCAACATTATCTTCGAATCAAACCGTTGGCTCTTTATTGATCTTCATTCCACTGGCATTTTGTATATGTTGGGCCAGAGATCTGAGCCATACGCATTCCCGAAATGCCTCATGAAGAGCTATAATTTCTGCATGAGTAGCAACCAGAGTCTGTTTTTGAGACCTCCATGAGATCGCTATTCCACCAATAGTAAAAACATATCCGGTTTGCGATCTAGCTTTATGAGGATCTGACAAGTACCATGCATCTGCAAAACAAACTAAACCAGATTCCGGGTTTCTAGTATAAAGAACCTTAAGTCAATGGTTCCTTGAAGATAACGAAATATATGCTTTATTCTTGTCTAATGTCTGCGCGTAGGGGATGAACTATATCATGCAAGCAAATTAGTAGCAAATGCTATATCCGGCCGAGCGCAATTTGCAAGATACATCAATCCATATAGCGCTCATGTAAGGTACTTCAAGACCTAACACTTCTACGTTATCTTCACGGGGTCTAAATGGATCTTTGTTAACATCAAGCGATCTATTGACCATTGGGGTACTCAAAGAATTCATTTTATCCATATTAAAGTGCTTTAACACCTTTTGGTGTAGTTTGACTGATGCATAAATATTCCATCTTTTAAGTGTTCTATCTGGAGCCCAAGACAAAACTTTGTCTTACCAAGATCTTTCATTCCGAACTCCTCTTTCATATAAGTTCGTGCATGATCAATCTCCTTTTGAGTACCAATTATGTTCAGGTCATCAACATATACAACTCAATCCATAAAGTGATCGCAGTAACTTGACTGAACATATCCCCTTAGACAATGCTTCTTGCATTTTTGAACTTTCAGGGATCTTTAGTCCCTCGGGGATTTTCATAAAAATATCACTTTCCAGTGATCCATATAAATATGCAGTCACAACATCCATCAGGTATATTTCTAAATTATTGGATGCCGTTAAACTCATCAAGTACCTGAATGTGATTGCATCCATAACAGGGTAATAAGTTTCTTCAAAATCAATTCCTGATCTTTGAGAAAAACCTGATATATCTCGATTTTTACTAACTTGTATTGGTATTTTTGGTTTGTTTTTGAGAATTTTTGGAGGCTTTTGGTGTTCTTTGGTGTTTTTACAGGTTTAAGGTGCTTTGGAGAGAAATAAAGCAATTTGGACAAAAATAAACTTATGAAGATGCAGGATTATGCTGATGGATAAGAAGTTTGGCCTTATATGAAAAGGTTCCTAGCGTTGGATCGAGCTGAAATTTTGATACAAGATAGCCACGTGAGTTAGCTTTCATATGGAGGTTTTTTGAAGACAATCCAACGGTGCGATCAAAAGTTATGACAATTTTCGTAATCACATGCTGTCCAGTTTCAGAAATTTCCCGATTTTGCAGAAAAGACCCCAGAACCTATGTAAATACTTTAGACGAAAATTAGGTTATGAGACATTTTTTTCACAGACTTTTGAGTTTTTACTTTCTATGCTTTGGGGAGAAGAAACTCTACATCCACAGACCTTTGGAGAAGATTTATGAACCCTTTTATCTTTTTAATTTCTTTATGTCTTTCTTTTCATCTATGATTTTGTGTTCTTCAATTATGTCTGAATAGTTTTCTTGTTAGGTTTTAGGGATTCAAAGGATTTCATGAATTGATGATTTAGGTTGTTAGATTTGGGAAAATTATCATAAGGATTTTTCATCTAAGTTGAACTTATTGCTTGAATTAGATTAGCTACCTGATTCATGATCTTAGATTGATAGATACAACGAGAGTTGATTTAGAAACCTGAAAATCTCTTAGATGAGCAAAATATCCTTAGCTAACGAGAGTTGATGTTAAGGTATTTTGTAAACATATCAAACATGACCTTAATGCATGTTTAGTTCTTTTGAATTCAATGGGAGTTAGTTTTCATTGTCCTAAACATAGGGATTAAATACTCCGGGAGGAGATTTATCTATTTCAGTGATTTGAGTTCAAGAATGTCGCTTCATATTTCCTTGCCTGATTCTTTTTTGTCAATCATGTTTCCTGCGAATTACCTTGATGTCTAGCGTTTTTAGTCTATTGATTTACATTGTTGATTTATTTTCTTGCTTTTATATTACTTGCAATCTGAAAAACCCAACAAAAATCTTTGTGTCTTCTAGCTTGATTCGAAATAAAGGTCTTAGCGTGTAACTGGTCTCTGTGGATTCGATCCCATCTATACTACTGCGTTTGATGTGCACTTGTAGTGATATATTCGGGTTAAAACTCTGAGTATCAAGTTTTTGGCGCCGTTGCCAAGGATCAAACCCGGGTCACCCGCATGACAGGCGGGAATACTTACCACTATACTACAACTACCTTGTGCCACAAGTTGGCTTTATATCTTATGACCTCCTTTTTTCTCATTTCTTTTTCGTACAAAGACCCATTTGTATCCATATGGCATTACATCTTTAAGTGTAATGACAACTTGTCCAAAGACATTTCTTTATTCAGGGAGAGTGATTCAGTTTTCATGGCCATTTGCCATTTCTCCCAATCAGGTCTTTCCTGGCACTTTGATAGAGTTTTCGGATTCAGATCCCCAGTCTCCCTCGGATACAGAAAAGGAAAACATTGCACCAATATCCTCTATCTCTTTTCTAACCCATAATTTCCTAGTATGGGTATAATTGATAGGGACCTTAGGTTTTTCTATATCATTTTCGTCTTCTGGACGAACTTCACATGGTTCTTCTGGAACCTCTTCACATATGTCTTTTGGACACTTCTCTTTATGTGATTCATCTAAAATCATTTGGGGGCATATTTCCTTTTGTGGGTCTTCTGTGTCCTTTTCATTTTGCCTACCAATTTCTTTTTCTTTCGGGGAATCTTATCTTTTGACCCAACGGGTCTCCCCTTCTTTAACTGAACCCTCGATTCATTCACTTTTTCTCATCTATATGTTCTATAAGAACATTGATTCTTGATGGAACATTTGCTGCAGGATCATACGATTTTGTCACCCTTTTTGTATCTGTGAATGCATCTGGTAGCTGATTCGCTATATTTTGCAATGTATAATTTTCTGAACTTCCAGCTCTCTTTGATTGATAGGGGGATCTAAGTGTACCAAGGATGATATACACCATGTAGTATCTTTTGGAATCTCTTTCAGTCCTCCCCTTAACGCTGAGAATTCATCTTCATAAAAATGACAATTGGCAAAATGAGCCGTAAACATATCACCAGTGCATGTTCAAGGTATCGAATAATGCTTGGTGACGTATACCCCACATAAATTCCCAATCTCCTTTGTGACCCCATTTTTGTTCATTGCGGTGAGGTTATAGGAACATAAACCGCATATTCAAATACACGGAGATGAGATATATTTGGCTCTTGGCCAGTCAATAATTGTAGTGGGGAATGTTCATGATATGCACTTGGCCTTAATTGGACCAATGCCGCATCATGCAAAATAGCATGTCCCCATACTGAAATTGGGAGTTTTGTAATTAATATTAACAGTCTTGCAATTATTTGCAACCATTTGATCAAAGACTCGACCATGCTATTTTGTGTATGAACATGAGAACCTAGATGCTCAACATCAATCCCCATTGACATATAGAAATCATTAAAGGCTGGTGAAGTGAATTCACTGCGTTATCAAGCCTTACTTTCTTGTCTTTCTTTCTTATTTAAGAAAGCACATCATATACACTCATGTCTATTTATATGTGTTATATTTCCATAAAATACTTACGTAACTCTAAGAATTTGGTGCTTCAAGACCAAATAGCATTTCTTTAGAAACGCTTAAAATGTAAGCATCACGTAAAACCCTTTCTTAGGATCTTTTGCAATAACATCTCTTTTACTATATGTTAAACTTGGGATATCTGAAGACTGGGATATCTGAAGACAACTTTGTTTTTCAAAAATATCATCCCATGATTTTCATTATTATGATACCTCTTAATGAGTTCTTATCAAATATGTGTTCTCGGGAACATGATTCTGATATCAGTAATCTTTCAAGGATTATAAGTATCGTAGAGGTACAATCCAAATCATTCATATACTGCCAGACATATCTTCTTGGACTTCTGGTCCAAAAATTTCTCGTTTTTCATACGAGCTTTAATATATACTTGATTGCCTCTTTTTATCTTTTGGCCAATATTTTATTTTCTACACTCACCCAATGAGGTAGAGTTACGATCCTCACTCTTACTTAATCAAAATTGCGCGCTTTTATTTATATTGTCGACAAATTTCTTTCTTTTGGTTCCACTTGTCCGTATTGACATGTTTAACCGAGATCTCTTTATCATATTGTCTTATTTATTCAGGTACCTGATTTATTATTAAACATGTCAATGGTCTTTTCAAAATACAATTCTCCCCTTTTAATAACTTGCTCCTTTTTGAGGATTTTATATTTGGAACCACATAGTCTATAACGTTCTTTACGTATCATAGACTTATTATCAAAAGATCATCCTTTTGGAACACATGATCTTATTGGAACATTATTTTTGCTAGAATGAGAGATTTTTTTCTTCTTTTTCTCTTAACATTGATTTTATGTATAACAGTCAATCCACAATATTTCATGAATGAATTATCCTTTTGAATTTCAAGTTCAAATCTCTTTTGTATGAGGATCCATAAGTTTTCTGATAATTCATTTTATGATCTCTCACCTGCCTGCTTTTTATCTTCTTTTTCAAATGCTTCTGGCATTTGATTTTCAATATTGAATAGTGATCCTTTTTAACTTATGAACTTTACATTCACATATCTTTATTTAAAGATCCAAACCATTCAATAATTCTCCCCCTCGAGATGATGACATTTCATCTCCATCCATCTCGAATATAATCCCACTTTATAACCGATGACAAATTTAATTACCCATTCATGGTAAAATATGATGTCTCAAATCTTTTTGATGTGGAATTTGTAATACCCAAATCAAGATTATTTGTCTTACTAACTTATCTTGAACCGATTTTTTCTTTTGGATCGGTCATAATAGGGGGGCAGAATAAAAAAACTTCATCCATTATTTTAATGAGTTTTATCCATAATAACTCATGATGATTTTTCCTTTAATTTTAAGACATGCATAAGTTGAAAAAATTATAGTTTTCAACATAAATTCTCCATGTCCTTTAATATATATTTTTTTTTATTTCATCGGGATGACATAACTAATTATTTCATTGCTTTGAGCAATAAGTAAACTTCAGATTTACTATTATATATTTCATTGTCATCCTTAATCATTATATATGCATGTCACCATCATGTGCTTTTTTAGAGCGTTTAGCTCTTATGTTCACTTAGAACATTTTAGCTCTTACGCTCTTCAAGGCGTTTTAGTTCTTCTTAAAGCATCTTCTTTCTTTCTCTTTTTTTTAGAGTGTATCAACTATTCCGGATCTGAGCTTTTGTTCTTCAAGAACATTTTTACCTTTTGAGAGTTTTGATCATCGTGAACAATTTGCTGATCTGGAGCGATTCATTATTTAGGAGCTCTTCAGGAGCATCCAATTATTTATGTATTACTAAAAAAAGCATAGCCTTTCCACATAATTTAGATAATAAAATTAACGACTATACATGTGCATGAGACATAATAACATAAATTAAAAGTTATCTTTGCGCGATGGCCTAGCCATCTTGTGCGCGACATAAATTTAAATGGTTAGCTTGTTAGCATAATTTAAATTAAAATGGTTACAGGCAGTGCAAGTCTTTTCAAAACTTGTTAGGATAAACATAATAAAAAAGTGACAGGTGGTGTCTGTCCTTTAACATAAACATAAATTGAAAAGGTTGACAGGCTATGCCTGTTTTTTAGCATAAACATAAATTTAAAAGGTTGACAGACGATGCATGTTCTTCCGAAAACATATTTAAAATTTAAATTAAAGTAAATATAAATTTAAACATTACCTTATTTCGGTATTGAAACAAATCAGGAAATAGAGGCGATCGTGCTGATAACGTATTAAATCTATACTATATAAAATTTGGTGCTACTTGATGCTAAGAGAGTCCACAAAGGATTTAAAAACCAAATTTTATTGATCCACATCATTAATAGAAAAATAGAAATCTACTTGAAATTTAAATAATTATAAAAAAATAAAAAGTTTCCATGTTTTACTTAAAACCTTTAGTAAATAGAAATAATTATATGTAAGTTTCCATGTTTAAAAAAAACTATCTTAACTAAATAAAGAATGTTTTTAAAATAGAAAGTACGAAAACAAAATAAATTTTACATATGTATTATAAATACATTTATATTAGAAGCAAATAAAAATAAAACATATATATTACAAGTGAAAAAGTTATATGATAAAATATAAATAAAAATGTATTCAAAAAATCGATAGTAATTGAAAGTGTAACTGTCCACATAGAATTTTAAATCACGAAATTCCATATGTGCCGTTAGAAGAAATGGAAAAATAATAAAATTACTCAAATACTGTATTTTAAATACTTTGTGTATGAATCATGCAATCAAGAATTATAAATTGAAGAGAATAGAAAATAAAAAGTATATAGTTAAATAGATTTATACAAGAAAAATATGCAAGTACTAACGAAAACATAAAAAGTAGCTTTAAAATAAATTATAAGAGAAAACTATTAAACTGTTTTAAAAATATGTGCGAAAAACTTGAGAGTTGCGTGAAAGAAATTAGAGAAATTTAAATGATTAAAAAGACATAAAGATAATATGATTATCGTTAGTTTATATAAAATAAGAGAAGAGTTAAAGGATACGGTAAAGTCCATATACTATTTAGCAGTGAGAGATGCAGTGGTTGAACGATTAACAAATTAAGATATATGTATACTTTTTGAAATTAGATAGTCAAAAGATCTTTTCTCATTAACATTTATCTCTAAAAGATACACTACTAAAAAAGAGTCATAAGAAAAGAAGAATAATGCTGAATTTTCACATATTGAAAATATCATAAAAATGGGTCTTTTAACATTTGATATAGTATAAATTATAGTACAAGACTCAATGAAACTAACCTAAAAAATCTAATCTTTAATAAACGATAAGAAAAAGAAAAAAAATTTAACAAAAAGATACTCTAATAATAATGTTATATTTTAATTTTTTTAGTAGAACTTATTATAGTTTCTTTATATTATATATGATATGCTCCCATATATATATATATATATCAACACAAAAAAGATAATTTAATAGTTTTAAAAAATAATATCGATTTAATAAAGTATTTGTTAAAAAAAAAATAAAAGTATATCCACGCGTAGCACGGATTAAAAACCTAGTACTATATAATAAAAGATGATTTTGTATTATAGAGAAAGAGAGAGAAAGTGATCGAACATAAAGAGTAAATGATGAATTTTTAATAACTTTGTTTACTTTCTCATTTACAAACTGAACCAACTTTATATAGAGGAGGATGTAAACCGGTTTAAGTAAACCGACTACACTATTTAATTAAAATATTAGAATACTTCTCAACTAAGTAACTTATGGATAATTATCCATTTTTCAACATTGTGCTCTTATAAACAGTTTTTTGAGTACTTTGTGTCTTAGTTAATGTACTGCTAATAAATTAACTAATAGTTGATATTGGCAAATTGTGGTCTATAAATAAATAAATAAATAATTGACAATAAGAACAACTAAAATATGCTTTAATTATACTAATTAAAAAGAACTACCTTTGTTTCCTAAGACAATCCACTTAAGCCAATTTCATATTTCTTAATTTATTGCCACGTTAGCGTTAATTGCACGTCAGCATTAATCGGCTCTCGCCTCTTTTTTTGACCTTCTCACCTTCTCCTAACGATTGACGATATTTTTACTTGGATTCATTAAATGCAACCTTAAATTAGGTTTTCATGCCTTTCTATAAAGCTAGCATTTAGTATTACCTATCACCAACAATTTTAATGGCCTCTTTCTCATATCGACGATCCTCTTTATAAAGCTCACATAACCTTCTCTTCCAAAATCTAATTGACAAACCAAAACCTCTCCAAGAACTTCTTAAATCCAATCATAACATCAAAAGATCTACAAGTATTGTTTCTTTCTATGTGGAATATCTGAGTCCTCTGGATTTTGTTTCGGTCAGTTTAATATAATATGGTACTGATTCCGTCTTTCTCACTTTCAAACTTAAATTTTGGTTCATGTTTCCCTATAAAGATCTACATGATTTTTTGTGTACTTTGAAGTTCCAGGGTGACATTTTGACCGATACCTTAAAATTATAGTGTCCTTAAACTAAAATTGATCTCTCTGCTATTTATTTTGAATCTGCTCATCACGAGTTCTGTCTTCAGCTATCTTTGATTGGTATGTCAAATTAGGTATGTCACCTCTTTAGAGCATGATTAACCCAATCTCTTAAGAAGGGTTTCCTAAAAAAAAAAAGAATAATAATATTTTAATGTTGGGATAAAAAAAATAATACTTTAATGTTGGGGTTCTTAAAATCTTGAGAACCCCTTATGAAAGTATCTAATTTAGAAACGTTTAGAAACTTTAATAAGGGGTTCTTAAGATTTTAAGAATCCCAACATTAAAGTAATATTATTTTATTTTTTAGAAACCCTTCTTAAGAGCTTTGTTTAATCATGCTCTTATGCTTTGAGAGTGGTGCTTAGATTGCTAAACCATGTAGTTAAATAGTGAAATCAAAACTTAATTCCTGTTCAAACCCACGCTGAGTTACACAACTACGTGGCAAGAAAATCCTTAGTGATGAATTGCATCAAGCGTGTGATAGAGAAACGCTCAACGATGAAAAAGCCCTCACTTGGAGATAATTCATTATTGAGACGATGTGATAGACCGCTAATAAATAAATTCACTTGCGCCTCTGCCAATCTGCAGAAGACACAGATGTCTTCGCTATCTCACATTATAGTCCTATATGGTAGATGTTAAGGTGATTTTTACCATTTATTTAGTTGGAATGTTATATTGGCAGGCATCAGGAGAAATGTCTAACTACCATAGAGGTGAATCTGTTTATGCAGACTTTAGTGGTGGGTTTGCATGTTCACAAAACATGTGCTGAATGGTAAGAAATCTTAATAGTAGTAAATTTTTATACATATGCTTTTGATACTCGACTGGCTGAGTATAAGAAAATTTATTATATTTCAGGGCTCTAAGTGTATACTTCAACAACCTTATCGCAGTCAACATTGAGTAAAGCTTAGGAAAACATTGTTGATCTGCAAAAATTGGCCACTCACTGAACTCTTTGGTTTTCTAAAGCAAGAAACAACACAAGAACCCCTTTTCAATTGGATAAACATGCACGGTGAAATGTTTAAGACCCAATTTGTATGTCAATTTTCAAAAATTACTATATTGCCGCGTTGCTGATTTTTAATGTGTTCATGATGAAAAAAATCATTACGAATGAATGGTTCTTTTTATGTGGAAAAAAAAATTGAAGACAGAACATAAACGAGAAAAAATTAGCATTTTGAAAATTTTATGTTTAAACGAAAGCAATATTTTTTTATATAAACCACTTTCAAATAGTGATAGTATGGCGTTCAATTTTTTTGAAATATATGTGCGAAAAAACTTGAGAGTTTTTTGAAAAAAATTAGAGAAATATAAATGATTAAAAAGACATAAGGATAATATGATTGTCGTTAGTTTATATAAAATAAGAGAAGAGTTAAAGGATACGGTAAAGTCCATATACGATTTAGCAGTGGTTGAACGATTAACAAATTAAGATATATGTACAGTTCTTGAAATTAGATAGTCAAAAGATCTTTTCTCATTAACATTTATCTCTAAAAGATACATTACTAAAAAAGTGTCATAAGAAAAGAAGAATAATGCTCAATTTTCACATATTGAAAAGATCATAAAAATGGGTCTTTTAACATTTGATATAGTACAAATTATATCACAAGACTCAATGAAACTAACCTAAAAAATCTAATCTTCAATAAAAGATCAGAAAAAAAAAAATTAACAAAAAGATACTCGAATGATAATGTTATATTTTAATTTTTTTAGTACAACTTATTATATTTTCTTTATATTATATATGATATGTTTCCATATATATATATATATATATATATATATATCAACATAAAAAAAGATAATTTAATAGTTTTAAGAAATAATATCGATGTAATAAAGTATTTGTTAAAAAATATAAAAAGTATATCCGCGCGTAGCGCGGATTAAAAACCTAGTACTATATAATAAAAGACAATTTTTCATTATAGAGGAAGAGAGAGAAAGTGATCGAACATAAAGAGTAAGTGATGAGTTTTTATTATCGCTGTCTACTTTCTCATTGACAAACTAAAGCAACTTTATATAGAGGAGAATGTAAGTCGGTTTGAGTAAACCACTACACTATATAATTAAAATATTAGACATACTTCTCAACTATGTAATTTATGGATAATTATCTATTTTTCAACATTTTGCTCTTATAAACAGTTTTTTGAGCACTTTGTGTCTTAGTTAATGCACTGCTAATAAATTAAATACCGGTTGATGTTGGCAAATTGTGGTCTATAAATAAATAAATAAATAACTGACAATAAGAATAACTAAAATATGCTTTAATCTAACTAATTAAAAGGGCTAAATTCTGCCCATTCAGAGTGTCCACGTCA
>OVAN01000954.1:0-47239 GCA_900406275.1 Anastatica hierochuntica | reverse complement strand
CAAGTCATATTCATAATTAAGGAACACGTGTCACCATGATATCTGACGAATTGACGCATACGAGCGGATTTTATAGAATTATTAGCTACGTCTTCTTGTTGAAAACTTAAGGTAACACTAATATGTTTAATTGAGTTCTACATCATTAAGATAAAAATAGAAATACATTTTTCCTAAAATTAAAATACATAAATCATTTACCAATAAGAACTTGATGATGCATATTTAGTTTACGGTTCAACTTCTCAAAATATATTTTAATTATTTACTCATTATAAAATATCATAAAATATATTTATATTAGAAAAATTGTGTTTCTTTTCTTTGAACTCATTTTCCTCCTAAAATTATAACTCATTGAATAAGAAATAAAATCTATATAAATAATGATGAAAAATACGAAAAAACTTTAAAAATTGTAAATCATTTTTCACATATAGATGGATATCTCTATGAATTATCTTCAAAATATCTACTAAATTATAATTAAACTGTTAATGATGTATAATTAATAGAATAATAAATATTTAAGAATTTTAGAAGTCATTTCGTGACACTTGTCACCACCATATTTGATGAGATCTCATAGATAGAGTTGGTCAACTTTTATAGAAATGATTCTCCAATGGAGATCCCTGATGAGTATATATTTCAGTAACTCCAGCCGTGGGTTCTATAGAGAGAGATTGATTCAGTAAGAATGGCGATGAAGAAGCTTCTGCTTCTACTGAAACCGATTGATCTATACCCATTTCTTCACACAGAAGGTGCTTCGCTCATCAAACACCCTCGGGTAATTATTCTTCATATCTATTTCGTTTCGTATGGAAGATGCTCGACGAAATTCCCCAGAGAGTAAGCAAGACCGAAACATTGAGTTTTGCGTGAAAAAGGAACTTCCTTTTGGGTCGTCTTATGTAATATACGAATGTTTCTCTGCCTCATTGTTCCCTGTTGGGAAATTTCCGATTTTTAACGAGTATCGACCTCGCATTTCAATGGTGCGAGATATCAACGGCGAAGAAGACTAGATCAGTAGCAAATTTTAGTCTACATGCAAAGCTTATAGATACATTTAGAGCATTTTGAAATTCGTATGTTCGGTGTTTACTCATGTGTATGCTAGACTGAGAAAGTTTTAGCCTTTTGATCTCTCATGCCCTGGGAAAAATTTCGTTGCTATTGTTCTTGTTTGTTTTTCTCATGGCTTCTAATGGAAACAAGATTTTTTTTGTGTGTGTTTTGTTTAACAGGTTCTTAAATATCCAGAAAGCAGGTGCAAAGTACACAGGAATGCTATAAATTTTTGTCAGGATATACTAAGCAAGAATTCGGTCCAATGGAAGCATGTTTCGCGTAACGAGTTATCGCAACCCATTCGTGATGCGGATATGGTCATCACCGTGGGCGGAGATGGTACCCTCTTGCATGCCAGTCATTTCATAGATGATTCTCTTCCGGTTCTAGGAGTCAATTCTGACCCAACACAAGCTCACGAGGTTTCACACCCTCCAACTTCACTCATGCCGCCTACTACGTTTTTGCTATTTATAAAGAAATGTGAAAACAAGCTAACAGTGTTTGGTCACAAGCTCACAACTATAGGTGGAAGAACTGAGCGATCAGTTTGACGCTAGTCGAAGTACTGGTCATCTTTGTGCTGCAACAGTTGAGAATTTTGAACAAGTAGGTTTGTTAGAGGAACCCGTTTATCCTTAGAACATTCAATTCAATAGCTATGCAGTATGCAAATGTGGTTTAAACCTCCAGCTGTTTATTCACAGGTATTGGATGACATTTTGTTTGGCAAAGTGGTTCCTTCAAAAGTATCAAGAATATCCTTGAAGTTAAATTCAGAACCTCTTCCTTCACACGCACTTAATGATATTTTGATTGCACACCCATGCCCTGCCGCGGTTTCAAGGTTTTCTTTCAGGTAAGAGTTTCGTAGATTCATAAAACAGGCATTCTTCGTAAGCTGGTTATTTTGTGTTGGCATGATCATCTCTGGTTCATTTGGATAGAGTTGTTTTAGGCACAGGTATCGAGTAAGGCTGCACTAGGCCTATCTGGTTTTTGTTTTGGATCTTTCGGGGTTTTTTTTTTTATGAAATACAGAAAACCAAATAACATCAAGTTTTAGTTTGGATGCTGTCCTTTTTCTAATGGCACCTTTAGTTTGAATGGTTTTCAACAAATCTATGGCTCTAATGATTTATCCATTTTAAGATTGCTTTGGTTACAACTATTGGCTAGTCTTTTCTTCGGTTTGATTAGGCCAGCTCTATGAACCAGTGTATTCTTTACAATGTGCGCAGGATTAAGAACAAAGATGGCGAGACCCATTCAAAGACAGTGAACTGCCGCTCGAGTGGTCTAAGAGTTTGCACAGCTGCTGGCTCAACTGCAGCAATGCGGTCAGCAGGTGGTTTCGTAATGCCAATGTTGTCTCCAAATCTACAGTTCATGGTTAGAGAGCCAATATGTCCCGGTTCAACCGTCACTCAAATGCATTCCGCCTTCAAACCAGATCAGTCCATGGACGTTAACTGGTATTCAGACCACGGGACTATCTACATCGATGGTTGTCATGTTCGTTACAATGTGCAGCTCAGAGATACAATCTACATATCTTCCGAAGCACCGGTCTTAAACGTGTTTTTATCTGACGGCGTTTCTAACATCAGATCAAAGTAATAGATGTTGTTGTTCATAAAGTTAATAGTGATCCCACTTGTCCATAGATATGGTGGAGAGATTCTTTGGTCCGAAAGATTCGTTGATTCTTGAATCTTTAGGTGCACTTGAAGAAGTTTAGTTGAAGTGGCTCATCTTTCTCCTAACCAAGAACGTGGATGATTCTGATCCACTTGATGAATTTGAAGAAAAATAATATCCAAAATCTTCTAGAATTCTCTTTATCCATTATCTTTCAAATTGCTAATTTGGAAAATATCTATTTCGAAATTGGGGCCCTGTTTTTTCTTCCCCTTCAATTGGGGCCATATTTAATGATTGATTTATTATTACTCTGCCTTAATAATTTAATTTGTGTTATGGATTGTCTTTTGGAAAGAAAAGATCTAGTCTAAGGTAGGTCCATATCCTTCTGTGTCCACACGTAACCTTACGTGGATTTATATAATTCTCATATTTCGTTGTTGGTTATAAAATGCATGAACAAGAACACATTTTTTAATTTAAAATTAGTCTCTATTCCTAAATGTGGTAAAATGAAGCACATGGCCGTTTTTTTTTGTTCAACACGCTCATAGTCGTTTACTCGTTTATAACTAGATATTTCATATATGCATATATACTTTTTTTTGTTATAAAAAAGAGAATAGAATATATACATAACATAACCTTTGTTTAAACATAAAAAGAAAAGAAAACAGAAATAATATATATATATATATTGTTTTTTACAGGAAAATAATATATATATATATATATATATTATTCTTTTTTTACCGAAAACTTCATACTAAAACTCAGACAAATCATAAAAGTGTACAAAAATTAGGATTATGGATTACTAAATTATAAAAGTGCAAGATTTTTCTTTAAACATTTGGAGAAAATCAATTCTTATTAACATATATCCGCACAAAAAATCAGAAACCACTAACCCACTATAATATATCACTTTCATATTTTGTTTTTTTACGTGAAGTAAACATAGAAGATGGATGATCAATTTCAATCTGCCTTCTAAAATGATTAGTGTTTCCTATTCATGTCCTTTTTTTGTTATGGTTAGATATACTTATCTTTCTGGTTATAAAATTATCTAAAACAAAAAAAGATATTTTATAAGCGAATAGATTTTTGAGAAAAATTTCAAGTGATAGCATAGAGACACGCACAGCCTCGAGCAATTTGGAGATCAAATTTTGCAATCTTTTTTCTTCTTACATTACAGCTTGACACAGAAAAGGCTGTCTCCTCCAACTATGACACACTTTTATTAAAGAGCCACGTGTCTTTCCATTGTTCACTCTTAGCCTACAAAATATCCCTTTAACACCTCCATATTTCCTATTCGACCCCACAACTTATAAATTGTGCTCAGAGACCCATTTTCAAAAAAATCAAAAAGAAATCCTCCTACCGCCACTATTTATTTTGTGAAACTAAATGATATTTTTCCACCAACGACTTATCTAGAATCCAATTTATTATTTTTATTAAATAAATAGATTTTTTTGAATGAAAAATCGAAGAATTTCTTCTTGAGACCACAAGAGAAAACGTAAGAGTTGCTTAAACCATAAACCTCAAAAAGCATTGAGGAGACAGATCAAGTCTCTCCGACACTAATTCACAAGCGAGAAGCACAAAAACATCCAAACAACCAAAAGGATAAAGCTTTTGTTTTCTCCCCTTCGAGATTTGACGTTTCTTGATGAATCGAAGATAGAAAGAATCAAAAGAGAATGAAGATTCAGTGCAACGTTTGCGAGAAGGCGGAGGCGGCGGTGTTATGTTGCGCCGACGAGGCTGCTCTGTGTTGGGTTTGTGATGAGAAAGTTCACGCCGCTAATAAACTCGCCGGAAAACACCAGAGAGTCCCTCTCTCTGTTTCTTCCTCTTCCATACCCAAATGCGATATTTGTCAGGTTTGTTTGATCTCTTTATTCTTTAGATCCTAACATATGGGTTTCTTGTCTTCTGTGAAAAAGTTTGAATCTTTTTAGCTTTAGAGAGACGATGAATCTATTAGCCTTAAGAACAAACCAGTGGATTTGAAGAAATGTTTTTTCTGTTCTGTTTCAAATCCTTTTTTAGGTGTAGAGAGGCGATGAATCTATTAGCCCTAAAGAACAAGCAAGTTTCTTGATTTGAAGAAATGTTTTGTTTTTATGTTCTTTGATTTCACAGGAAGCTTCTGGATTCTTCTTCTGTTTGGAAGATAGAGCTTTACTATGTAGGAAATGTGATGTTGCAATCCACACAGTGAATCCTCATGTTTCAGCTCACCAGAGATTTCTTCTTACTGGAATCAGAGTTGGTCTTGAATCTACAGAGACTGGTCCTTTGACAAAGTCATCATCACTAATCAATGATGATGATAAAACCATGGAGGAGACTAAACCCTTTGCTCTACCTATGCCTGAGACTCAAAAGATGGTCTTTGATCATCATCATCATCATCATTATCCTCAGAAAGAAGTTTTGCCTGAAACTAAAGTTTCGACAAAGCTTCCTTTCGCAAGCAGCGGATCAGCAGCTACTGGAAGCATTCCTCAGTGGCAAATAGAGGAGATTTTCGGTTTAACTGACTTTGATCAGAGCTATGAATACATGGAGAATAATGGATCGTCTAAGGTAACAATTTAGTTTTCATAAGCTTTATAGCTAAACATTTGATCCTTCACTCGATCAAGCGACAGAATCAATCGGTTTATGCATCATTCTAGTCAATACTCTAGTTAGTGAAGTAGGAATCTTGAAATGAAGTAAGAATCTCGTGGCCGTTTGATTCAACTCTTTGGCTTCTCTTCAGGCGGATACTAGTAGACGAGGAGATTCAGACAGTTCATCGATGATGAGATCTGCGGAAGAAGATGCAGAAGATAACAGTAACTGCTTAGGCGGTGAGACATCATGGGCGGTTCCACAGATTCATTCTCCACCTACAGCTTCTGGTCTAAACTGGCCTAAACATTTTAACCATCACTCAGTGTTTGTTCCAGACATCTGTTCTTCATCTCCTCATCAAACCGGTTCACCCCCTAACCGGAGGATTGGTAAACGGCGGCGTCGGTTCTAACCATCTTTTGACTGGTGGAGAAAAAAAGATGGACTGGTTTCTCAAATTGTCACTAGATGTGAGATCAGTAGCTATAGTTGTTGTTGGCTTGTGAGATTCAAATGTTTGAAGGAGACTGAATTATTTAATTATCAAAGCGGTTTAATAAGGAAACAATCGTATTTAATTTTATTTTACGTTTTTTGTGATCACGTTCTCCTATTTGTTACCGTTCATAATATTTGTCAACATTTCGCATTTTTGTAAGATGTTCTTTTGTTTTATACAACTAACCTATTAAAAATATAATTAAAATCTAAAATGTGATTAATGTACTAAAACTAGCTTTTAACATTTTATTTAGTGTCGGCAAGAAAACATTTTATTTAGCGATCTTGTTGTAATAGATTGATAAAGTGATTAGTTATCAACAATTCTATTATTGTTTTTTTTTTGTCATCGTAACCTAGTGGCAAATAGTTCCTCTCACTAGAGGCAAGTGCAGGGTTCGAAACATGGTTTCGTGAGATGGATGCAGAGGTGGTGCAACCACATGTCCACTTGTTCCTCTCCAATTCTATTATTGTTTGGGAACTTGATTGTTTGATATTTTAAAAACTGTTACCGTAAACTTTTAAAAATATTAATTTACTGTAAAAATTTTGGCTTTTAAAATTGTGGTTGCAATTTAAAAGAAGTTTTTTTTTGGTCACCCAACTTTAAAAGCAATTAAAATAATAAAATAGAGGTTTTAGAAAAAAGTAAGAGCATGCCCATTAACAATCTTCCGGCTCGACTCCCAAAATTATTATTTATATTTATTTTTTTTCGTTTTTTAATATATATATATATATATACCGCCTCTTACGGGAGAGCTTTTGTGAGACGGTATCAAGAGAAAAGCATTATTATTATTATTATTATTATTTTTTGGGATGTGTGTGAACTCTGTCTATGATCTCCTAATGGAGATGGTCTAACATAACAAGAAGAAAATAACTGAAATATACTGTGAAAAAATCAAGGATCACTTTTAGGACCGTTGAAACTTTAAAGTGAGATTGAAAAAAAGAAACTTTAAAAACCGTAATTAAAAATAAAGTCTTCACAACTAATCTCCAATCACCCTCTTAAACTTTATATAAACAAAATTGTTTTTTGTGTATATAAAGTTTAAGAGGGTGATTGGAGATTGGTTTTGAAGATTTTATTTTTAATTACAGTTTTTAAAGTTTTTTTTTTCATCCCCAAGAGCAAGTGTTATGCCAAAAATTGTTCTTGGTGCGGCTTCAAAGAAGATGAAGATCATAAGCGGTAGATTTTCTCCAAAAACCGCTCAGAGTGCTCGTCGGGGAAGTCAAAAGGAAAAGTCTAGAAAGAAGCTTTTATTCCCTCATAGTGAGGCGGCCGTAATCAACAAAAGTATGACTACAATTTCAGGTGAAGGTTTGATGGGGTCCTAGAACCCATCTAACCTTCCCGAATGAGGATCATCGCTTGGAACTGCCAAGAGGCGGGAGCAAAAGCCACCACCCGCCGACTGGAAGAGATGTGCAAGTTGTACTCTCCAGGTTTCTTATTTCTTTCGGAAACAAAAAACTATCGTCCTTTTTTGCAAGATCGTCAGGTCTCTTTAGGTTTTGATAACCTTATTACGGTTGATCCGATAGGCACTAGTGGAGGCCTAGCTTTATTTTACTCTAAGGATTATCCTGTTAAATCATTATGTATCAATGATCGTTTATTGGATATTGAGACAATTATCGATGGTAATCGAGTTTTTATATCGTTTGTGTATGGAGATCCGGTTGTTAAATGTCGAGATATTGTTTGGGAAAGATTAACCAATATAGCCACTACCAGATTTGGAACATGATGTATTATTGGAGATTTCAATGAGATTACAGTTAACCATGAAAAATGTGGTGGCAAACGAAGATCAGAGGCATCGTTCCTTCCCTTTCGAGCGATGATTCAATGTTGTGGAATGCTCGATTTCCCGTATAGTGGGAACCCGCTGTCTTGGGTAGGAAGGCGTACGAATGGAATGGTGAAGTGCAGACTAGACAGAGCTATGGGGAATGAAGATTGGCACAATATATTCTCCCACACTCATGTTGAGTATTTAAAACTTTGGGGTTCTGACCATAGACCCCTCTTAGCCCCTATTCAGAACCCCCCCCCCCCCCAACGTTTTAGACGATCCTTTATCTTTGATAAAAGATGGATAAGGAAACCAGGACTTCGGGAGGCGATCTCTGCTGGGTGGGACTCGTCTCAAGAAGGTGGACAGAAGCCTCTATCTACCATCATTCAGGATTGTAGAAGGACGATTGCGATGTGGAAGCATTCCTCAAAATCGAACTCGGAAAAACGGATTTTGGATCTTCAAAATCTTATTGACGCAACGCAACCCGACGAAAACGTCCCTATCGAGGCCCTAAGGGATTTAAATAAACAACTTGGTGAGGCTTACCTTGAGGAGGAGATTTTCTAGAAACAAAAAATTAGAGCAAACTGGTTAAAAGAAGGCGATAAAAACACCAGTTTCTTCCATGCCTCCACGAAACAACGAAGAGCCCGCAACCGCATTCTAGGGTTGATTGACCAAAATGGTGATTGGATTGAAAATGAGGCGGGCATTGAAAATTTGGCTATAAATTATTTTAAAGATCTCTTTGACTCCTCGAATCCGAATGACTTTGAGCGTGCACTCCGAGATGTCCCATCGTCGGTTACAGAAGCTATGAACGAACGCCTGACTCGCGAATTCTCGGAGGAGGAAATTAAAAAAGCCTTGTTTTCCCTAGGGCCTGGGAAAGCTCTCGGTCCCGATGGAATGACTGCCCTTTTCTACCAGCAATTTTGGGATATAACAGGAAAAGACTTGGTCCATATGGTGAAAGAATTTCAAAGATCTGGGGTTTTGGATAAGAAATTGAATGAGACGAATATCTGCCTCATTCTCAAGAACGATAGACCAAGAGAGATGTCAGGATACAGACCCATCAGACTGTGTAACGTCAACTACAAGGTGATTTCCAAGGCAATGAGTTTGAGACTGAAAAAACTTCTTCCTGAGTTGATATCCGAGACCCAATCAGCTTTTGTCTCAGGAAGGCTCATACCGGATAATATTTTAATAGCACAAGAAAAATTTCATGTCCTCCGGTCAAACCCGGCATGTCGTAAAAAGTTTATGGCTATTAAAACTGATATGAGCAAGGCGTATGATAGAGTGGAATGGAGTTTCCTGGAGACCCTGATGCTGAAAATGGGATTTGCCCCTAAATGGATAGGTTGGATTATGCAATGCATATCATCGGTTTCTTATCGGATCCTTTTGAATGGGACGCCAAAAGGGCGAATATATCCAACTAGGGGTATTCGTCAGGGGGACCCTATTTCTCTGTACCTTTTCATCTTGTGTACCGCAGCCCTGATTGCACAATTAAGGGATGCAGAATGGTATGGGAGAATTCAAGGCATCCAGATATCTTGGGCGAGTCCACCCATTTCACATCTCCTCTTTGCGGACGATAGCATTTTCTTTTGTAAAGTTGATACTAGCCAATGCAAAGAGATTATAGATATTATTCGCCTTTATGGCGAGACATCGGGCCAAAGGATAAATTTTGCTAAATCATCGGTGATGTTTGGCAACGAGATTCCCGCCCACTTAAGGAGTGACATAAAAGCATCTCTGGGAATCCACCAGGAAGGTGGGATGGGCATGTACATGGGCCTCTCAGAGAAGATCCAAGGGTCGAAGGCCCACGTGTTTGCATTTGTGCGGGATCGACTACAAAACAGGATCAACGCTTGGTCCGCAAAATTCCTATCCAAAGGGAGAAAGGAGATCTTAATTAAATCAGTGGCACGGGCGCTCCCGACATATGTTATGTCATGCTTCTTACTCCCTAAAGCTATATGCTCAAAACTGAGTGGAGCTATCGCTAACTTTTGGTGGAGCGCTAAGGCTGAGAGTCGAGGCATCCATTGGATCTCGTGGGATAATTTGTGTTTACAACTTTCAGAGGGAGGACTAGGATTTCGGACCTTCGAGGACTTTAACCTAGCTCTTCTTGCTAAGCAGCTTTGGCGGCTGATTCGTTTCCCCAATTCATTACTGAGAAGGGTGTTGCGCGAGAGATATTTTAAATATTGTAGCCCATTGCATGTACAGAAATCCAATCGGCCCTCTTACGGTTGGAGAAGTATAATGGCGGAAAAACCTCTCCTTACCTCGGGTCTCCGCCGAACCATAGGCTCGGGGATGGATACCAGAGTATGGAGCAAACCTTGGATTTCGGATAGACCGGCTCGCCCTCCGATGGGTGTTGGGGGGGGGGGATAAAGACCCCCATCTTTTCGTCAATGCTCTAATTGATCCTGAGACAAAGCAATGGACGTTAGCTCGACTCCAAGAGCTATTCTCTCAAGAAGACATTCCCCGTATACTTGGGATCCGTCCTACAAAAAACCTTACGAGAGACGGGTATAGCTGGATACATACCTCGTCTGGAAACTATACAGTACGTTTGGGATATTGGGCCGCGAGAGAACACTCTCGTCTTGCTTGTGACCACCCTATTCAGGGACCATCGATGTCAGCCCTTGCGGCACAAGCTTGGAAGATTAAAACTACACGAAAGCTGAAACATTTCGTGTGACAAAGTATTACTGGATGTTTGGCCACATGCCAAAGACTGGCGTACCGACACATAGGTACGGAAAAACATTGTCCCGTTTGTGGAGCAGAGGAAGAAATGATAAATCATCTCCTTTTTGAATGTCCACCAGCGCGTCAAACCTGGGCACTTGCCCCAATCCCCTCGGCCCCTTTGACCTTCCCTAGCTCTTCGCTATTTTGTAACTTTGAGTTACTCTTCAGGGATGCGAAAATGGGCGGGGCCAGCGAGGAAACTATGCATGCCTTTCCATGGATCTTATGGTTCTTTTGGAAGGCTAGAAATCGAGTGGTCTTCGAGAATGTGCGGGAATCGGCACAAGACATAATTGTTCATGCCACTCAAGAAGCAGAACTATGATTACAGGCGAATCAACCTGATGAGGCCCTTGTGGATAATGGGTCTATAAGGCCCCATGTGGTTGAACAACAATTGGACATAGTATGCAAAGTGGATGGATCATGGTGTGCATCGACATCAGTGAGCGGTTATGGATGGGCGATCTATGAGGGTGACTCCATTCGGCGAGAAGGGTCTCGATGCGCACGAGCAAACCTCTCACCTCTTCATGTTGAGCTAGACACACTCATTTGGGCGATGGAGTGTTTAGCATCGGAGTCCCTGACGGACATTCGCTTTGCAACATATTGTACACAACTTATAGCTATGATCTCAAATCTGGCAGATTGGTCGGCGTTCGCAGGAGAATTAGAAGATTTTAAAGCTCTAAAAGCTCTTTTTCCTTTATTTAGTGTGTCCTATATTCTTCATACTCTGAATGCCCAAGCTGATTCTCTTGCTAAGAGGGCTCGACTTAGGGGTCATTCATTTACCCATGTAAGCAATTCGGTTTCTGTTCAGCCTAACCTAGCGGGACGTCTTGTACCAAATGCTTAATATAATGGGTTTTGATGGAAAAAAAAACTAGCCCTCCTAAAACCATTACCTCTCCTCTTGGAAAATTATTAAAAAAATATCTAATCCTCCACTCTCAGCTAAATGTTCTCTTTTTGTTCATACACCCCCAACAAATCTTTGATTAGATTGTATTTAAAAAAAGTATTACCAAAAATTTCAATTACACAAAAATTATACATTTTTTAAAGAAATTTAGCATAACTTGAATTTTTAAAATCGGATATATATTTTAAATGTTACTAGTCAAGATGTTACAAGTCACTTATTATGTAAATTTTAATTTTTTTTTTGTAGTAATACTATTTCCCAATGTGTGTACACAATTTTTTCTTCTTATCCAACACTCCATTCAAATTATTTTCTTCTATTTCTCCAATGTATGGTCTAAAGATTGGATTTAGAGTTTAAGGTTTAGGGTTCAGAGTTTATGGTATAAGTTTTGGGTTTAGAGTTTAGGGTTTAGGGTTTAGAGTTTAAAGTTTAGGGTTTCGAGTTTATGACCTAAGGTTTGTGTTTAAAATTTAAAGTTTAGCATTTAGAGTTTAGTGTTTGTTGTTGTTAGAATTTAACAGTTCCATAAATAGTACGTCTTTAAAAATAAAATGTCTACAGAAATAGTATTTCTATATTTTTGTTTTATATTATATGTCATATTATCTTCATAATTTGTAGAATGTGTAATTTTGTAATATACTACAAACAATTAATTCGACCCATTATCATAAGTTACTTTTTTATATATAAGTTTACGGTTGAATTACTTACTACCAGTATTAGAACTCTATAGAAATAGTAATGCTATTTTAAAAATTTATGGTGTTCCGATACTATTTAAAAATATATAGGGCATGTTCGGCAGTTTATCGCCAACGACATCTATGAGTAATCAAAAAACTCCTTCTCACTTGTAGTTTTCGTTTTTGAGTTGGTGATGCGTCTTGTCGTGGCGACTCTTACTGGTGATTCCGGAGACGTCCAAAATTATAGCAATTCCAAAAAATGTTACAGTGACAACTTAACATCCACCGTTATGTATATACGAAATCAAAACTGGTCACAAATGTCTCCAAAATTAACATATATTATGAATCAAAATTAAATAATTCAACGCTATAATTTATTAATCCCACTAATGTTAATTCACACCAATATAATTATTTTATCGGATTATAAGTTCTTTCATTGGATTATAATTTCAACTCTTATATTTAGTTTCATATTAGAAGCACAAAGCTGTATAAATAAAACGTATGTAAATATAGTAGTACTATTATGGTGTTCGAATATTGTTTTTAAAATATATATCCGTTTCAAAAAATTCAAAACATGACTTACTCCGCAAAAAATCAAGGATTTTTTTTGTGTATTCAAAACTTTCATTTAACATTTTTATAAAAAAATATCAAGAATAATATCAATGTGGAAGTGAAGGGAGATGAAAAAACCTACGCGTTCATGAAAGAGAGTGGAAAAAATGGAAAAGAAAACATTAATTTTTAATTATTGAAATGGTTATGTTATTTGGATATAGAAGATATTCTGAAGGAAGCAGAGATAGATTGTCTCGCTTGGATAGAAGCACAAATTCCTGTCCCTCGGTATGAGGAAAGATTAGTCGAGCATTCTATTTCAGANAGCATTCTATTTCAGGCGGTTTAATTTGTCAGGTGGATGGTTCATGGAAACATTCAGATCCCACCTCTGGTACTGGATGGATCTGTAAAGACAGCGACCAAAAGGTAATTCTTATGGGGGCCAAATGTCAAAGAAGAAGTCTCTCACCACTCCATTCAGAGATGGAGGCTTTATCGTGGGCGATGTCTGAATTACATGAACGTGGGATACACTGTCAGACTTTCCAGACAGATTGTGCGGAACTCATCAAGATTATCAATGATGCTGAAGGATGGCCATCTTCTTACACCTTGCTCCAAGATCATCAGCAACTTCGAGGACAGTACCCAGGCTTCCAGCTGACACTCATTTCGCGTGTGATGAATACACAAGCCGATAGCCTAGCGCGTCGAATTCGTACTTTTTATAATAGTTATACTTTTGTACACTCTTCCTTTCCTAGCTGGCTACCTTCTTTGGAAGACAACTAGTTTTAATGTGTGGTTGAAAAAAAAAAATAGTTATGTTATTTACTTAACTAATTTTTGTTTTTTTGTTTTTTTGTATTATAGAGATGTACTAGTAAAGGTTGGATATCCGAGTCAAAATCCATATCTATAGAATCTGGATTTAGCAACACCGTTTTTTAATGAGTTTTGAATCCAAAACAGGTCTAGTTAGAAGGTCGAACTTTTAAAACTGTAAATGCATGGTCTAAAAAATTTGCAAATATTACTCTCACCATTAATAAAAAAAAACTCTGAACAGTTCTTTACCTTAACTCGATTTCTTGTACCTTTTCAAGTTTTTCTTCTAGACTAACTCAAAAATTTAGTAACAACTATTCCATAGAACCAAAATTTATATATCACATCTTGAAGTTGTGTAATCATCAAGTAGAGCATTGCGTGGATTCCAAATTCGTTGAGTTCACATAAAAAAAGTATGAAGTTTCAGTTGCTGTTGGAAGTAGCAGGAGTCCAGGTAGGTGGCATCCGGTCGGAAACAGGCAAAACAGGAGTAGGCATGTTTCGGACATTAACATCGATGGGATACAACCGATGCTCGATATCAAGCTCTCTGCAAATCTTGGCAATTTCTTCTACGAGTTGAGATCTTCGTGCCCATTTCTCTCCCATATCTTGATGATTCATTCTATGCGTTGGCCAAACCGCAATCTTCACGCTGTTTAATGATTCCATGTCTTTGAATACTATCATCGGCGCTGGATACCAATGATCTTTCTTCCCCTCAATGTAACTATCATAATGTAAGCAACACATTAAGATTCAGAGTATTCGAGTGTGTGATTTCAAAAGTTGCAATGTACCTTGTGATTCTCTGCTTGATGAGGAGGATTTTCTCAGCTGGAGTAGTAATGTGGATGGAGAATTCAATTCCATCTCCCATATCTGGACTGCGGTAATAGTTTCCAATGGATCTAAGCCAGAGGAGACTGTTCGGGTACACGACTTTCTGGTTATCAAATCTCAAGAAAACTGTTGTCAATATGTTCATCTCTTCCACAACCATCTGGAGAGAAAGGAAAGTTTGTTAGTTTTTAACATTATATATGACCGGCTTTTGTTGTTATTTTTCTAATTTTACCTGGACTCCATCGATTTCACATCGATCACCTACATCAAACGGGTGTATCACAAACAAGTAGATGATAGATTCAAAGGCTATCTTGCACATGTTTCCAAATATGAACGCGGCAACTACCACTTGCGAACTCATGACCACGAGGAACTTGGTGGAAGTGATTCCAAGTATGATTAGCCAAATAATGATTATGATGATCCCAACCAAGACATTCACCATCTTGTGAAGCCTATTTACAGCTGTTTTGGTGTCGTTTAAGGTCAATGCAAGAGCTCTTCTCTCCCTAAAAGCATTCACCTGTAAAAAACGTTTGCGAAAATTCATCAATATCACACTGATTAAGAAGTAAATTGATTTTCGTCCAGTCCTCTTACCACCCAGTTTTTAAGAGATGATTTGCTGATCCGATTCGTCTCTGATGCTCCTTCAAAGAGACTTAAAGTCTTCAAAGCTTCATCGTCTGGGAGAAACCGCATAATGTCCTCCGCGTAGATGAACCTAATCAAGAAAACATGTAACTGCGGGTGGTTAAAACTCCTAATGTGATATGCGTAAAGCCTTGGATGTAAAAGGAAAACACGATTTTTACTTACTTTGATCCCGGCTTGGCGACATTGTGAAAGATCTTTCTTGCGGCGAGCTTTGCCTCAAACTCACTTCTTATTTGGTTTCCTTTATCATCATCCAAGTTCGGATCTTGTAGTTGTTCATCCAAAGTGGTAAGTGATCCATGTAGGATTACATTCATCAGTCTCTTCATTCTCCACGCCGAGACATTCTTAGGATTCAGCTTATGAAGGCTATCAATTGTAATCCCTTTCTTGTCTCCTCCTCCACCAGAAAGAACACGAGATATAAACGGGCTTTTCCCGGTCATCATCGGACTTTTCTGAGCCCCAGACTGAATCTCAACACCACCAGGATTCTGAAACTTCTTAACCTCGACGCTGATTCTCTCTTCTTCTTCCTCATTTCTTTGGATCTCAATCAAAGGAGGACCCGAGAGCGTCTCAATCACGTACTGAGTAAACAAAGACTCTTGAATCCTATCAAAGTAAGTGCTCATATGAAACGACGAAGCAAGAACCTTAACCAACAATGTCTTCACTAACCACAACAAGAACCCAACCAACATACACACAATGATCTTAGTCACGACCCGAAGCGCCTTGGTGTTTGCTGCTTTAGCCACTTTCTCATCGAACAAGAAATGCCAAGCGAGTAAAACTAGTCCTAACCACAAGCAATTCTGCACTGCTTTTCGGATACCGTAAACGAAATACAAAACTCTCTTCCTCAAAAGGAAGTTCCTTTCGATGAAGAAGACGACTATCTTAACGATCCAACTAGAGACTAATCTACCACAGATCAAAACTAACACCATTGTTTCCCATTTCCATAGCTGAAGTTCCCAGACAATCTTCTTACGCAAGGAATGTATCGCAAGAGTACAAGCCAATGCAGCTATTATCAAAATCAAACTTAACCATTCCAATACAATCCATAGACTGAGTTTGTCTTGCCTATACTCTTCTGGTAAATCTTCTTCTGCAAACGGATCGTCTTCTTCTTCCTCTACTTGATTCTTCGGGCTCTTCCCGAAAAAACCCGATTTTTGAATCAAACCCGATTTTGGAATCCGACCCGATTTTAACTCCGCCGCTTGTGGCTGCTGCAACGGCGGCGTTGGTGGATCCGAAAGCCGTGACTTTGTTCGCATCTTAAGCAAATTGCTTGAGCTTTTACGAATCGGAGCGTTTCCACTGCACTTGACAACTTCTCCGTCGTCTTTGTTATTATTGCTGCGGCTGTCTCGTCTTACCACGTCGTCAGGTTTGGTGGTGTTGGCTCCAGCCGAAGAAGATTTCACCGGCGACTCCAAAACCGGAGTTAAACCCTTAGACTGAAGCTCATCCATACCCAAATCCATATCAAGAGAAATCTCGCCGGAAGCTTTCTGCTTATGCAGAAACTGACCAATTAGCTTCGTCGTCGGATCCTCGCCGCGCCGAAACTCAAAACCCTCATCTTTTTGCTCGTCCTCCGCCGCGGCGGCAGATCTCTCACCATCCGCCGCTATAGCATTAAGCTCTTTGTG
Organism: Anastatica hierochuntica; assembly: GCA_900406275.1. NCBI lineage: Eukaryota > Viridiplantae > Streptophyta > Magnoliopsida > Brassicales > Brassicaceae > Anastatica > Anastatica hierochuntica. Next base: position 30,558 of record OVAN01000954.1, on the reverse strand, counting down.
GAAGTTTCCTTGTCCTCCTGCATCAGTCCAAAAATCGTAACTTCCGTCTCTCCGTATCCTTTCCACCTTCTCTCCGGTAACTCCATTGCCGTTTCCGTTCTCATCGTCGATCTTAACGACGACTTCTCGCCGGTCAGCCGAATCAACGGCCATAACTCACCGAACGATCAAAAGAAGCGAACTGGGTTTTCGCGTACACACAACAGATTAGATGAAGAAAAGCTAAAAATGCAAACTTTTTAGGTAACTGTGAAAGCTAAAGAAGAGAAAACGCTTTAGTTTTGATCAGAGCTGGTGATGACTGTGACACAGCGAGAGAGATGATAAAAGGATTTGAGTTTTAGACGAAGGAGTGACGCGTGTTATCCAATCGCTGCAACACAACAACATCATCACTTTGAAATTTGGACGACATTGGTCTCTCTTTAATGTTTATACCAAACTTCGAGAAGAAATCAATCACGGCGCATTGGTAATGTTTTTATTTGTAGAGGCTTCTTTTGTCAAATTTTGGTAATTTGTATATTCGGTTCACATTTTTATTGATTCTAAGGAAAATAGATTAATTTCCATTTGTGGGTATTGTTTAAATGTTAGTCTTTGCGTGTAAGGTACATTCATCACATGCATGATGGAATTCACCAGAAACGGTGATATTGTTGTATTTAATATTGTTATTAAACTAAAAAGGTTGTTTCTTTTTTTATTCAATAAAAGTTCCCGAAAGTTAGAGACCATGTTTAAAGAGAATAAACATACGAGTACTAAAACATTCATTTTTTTATGAGAAAAGTACAATTTACCCTTGTGACTTTTTTTTTCATACAAACTCGATTTTCTCTATGCATTTCGAGTATGAGAGTAAACCGAAAATTAAATGAAATTAATTGTAATAAATCTAAATAAAATATGAAGTTAAGTAAACTTTTTTTGTTGACCTGAGAAAAGAGAAAAGCGAGATTTACGGCGGTGGCGGTAAAATTCACGTGTAGGAGACGCGCGTGTGAATATTGTAAGCTGTCGCGGCCCATGGGCCATTGTCGTATCGTATTCCAAACCAATGCAGGTTCGTATAAGCAACGCATTCTAAAGTAACAGTCGTGTTAAGTTTAGCTATATCACAGTCGATGGATGAATGCTCCATTTTCTTCTCTAGAGGCTTCTAAATTAATTACCTGTAGAAAATATATCATCTTCCGTAAAAAAAGAATACAAAATAACAAATTGAAAAGAGGACCACGACATAATAACGACAAAAAAATGTGGAATGTGGTCGAGAAGATATTGATTTTTCCTTTAATCAACCAACTCTTGTTTCTTCAGGTTGTCGTTTATACAGCAAAGGTTTTTTCCCCTTATGTTTAGACAAGCGAAAACTCTGAAGAACTACGGTCTATTGAGACTAGTGTGGATGCAGACCGGATATCACCCAAAACTTAGATATTTGTGATTGTTTCGTTTTTTACGGATATTTAATTTTATGATTTGTTTTGCTCTGGAAAAATACGGATATCCAGAAAACTGGATATCCGAAAAATTCACAAATATGGATATTTGCGGATATCCGGTCGATTTTGTCAAATACAAGTAAAACTAAAATAAAACCGTAGATTTTTGGTTTACAAAAGAAAATTTATGCATAATATAAACTAACAAGTAGAAAATAAATAAAATTATTCGCTCCATGCATTTTAAAACTACTTAAAAAATATTTAAATAACAATGTTAAACAAAAATGTTCCAGATATTATTATTCTCACACACTTCTTTCTTAATTTAGTATTTTATAATTAAATTGATGAATAAAATGTATTTTGTTTATATAGAGAGATAATAATTATACANGCGACTTGGGAGAAGTTATGTGTGTCAAAAGAGGATGGAGGATTAGGATTCCGGACGTCACATGAGTTTAATCTGGCTCTTTTAGCTAAGCAGCTGTGGCGTCGCATTAGATGCCCGCAATCCCTGCTTGCAAGGGTTCTTAAAGGACGGTATTTCAAGTATTCTTCTCCGCTCCAAGCCCCTGAGTCGGATAGCCCCTCTTACGGATGGCGGAGTATTCTTGCGTCTAAGCCTTTGCTCCTACATGGAATACGGAAGAAGATTTTGTCCGGTCTTACTACTAGTATGTGGGTGGATCCTTGGATCCCGACGACCCCCGCAAGGCCGGCGAGGGCACGCGTCCCAGTGGCCCATCCGTTGATGGTGGTCAGTGATTTTATTATTAGGGAGTCGAAGCAATGGGACCTCCAGAAGTTAGGGCAATTCGTGGAGCCAGATGATATTCCGATCATTAGGAGTTTGCCAATTGCACAATCGTTCCGCCGGGATGAGTTTTGCTGGCAGTTCACTAAGTCTGGGCAGTATACAGTCAGGTCTGGTTATAAGGTTGCGCATGCGATTTTTGTGTAAGCGGTGGAGGATATACTACCGAGTCTCACTGCATTGAAGAGGTTTGTGTGGTCGGTGGATGCCCCACACAAAATTCGTCACCTTATGTGGCAAATGTTGTCAGGTTACCTACCTGTGACTCATAAGTTGGTGCAGCGAGGGGTGGCATGTGTGGATCTTTGTCCACATTGCGGAGCTCCTGAGGAATCTATTCTCCATGTGTTTTTTGAATGTCCTTCAGCGGTTCAGGTGTGGGCTTTGGTCCCTTCATTGCTATGGCCTGGTGTGTTCCCAACGGCTAGTGTTTATAGTAATTTGGCCTATTTGTTCTGGAGTGATGAGGATTAGGTCGTAGAGGCCCATGCGTCCTATCCATGGATCTTGTGGGCTATTTGGAAGGCANAGAAAATTTATGCATAATATAAACTAACAAGTAGAAAATAAATAAAATTATTCGCTCCATGCATTTTAAAACTACTTAAAAAATATTTAAATAACAATGTTAAACAAAAATGTTCCAGATATTATTATTCTCACACACTTCTTTCTTAATTTAGTATTTTATAATTAAATTGATGAATAAAATGTATTTTGTTTATATAGAGAGATAATAATTATACAAACTTATATATATATTTAATCATCTACATATATGTATTTATATATATGTCGGAGCGGAGCGGATATAAACAAAATTACGGATATCCGACTTTCAAAATTTTAGTATTTGTGATTTGCTCCGTTTTTAACTGATATTGATTTTTAGTATTTGCTTTGCTTCGAAAAATTACGGATATCCGAATTTGACGGATCAAATAAGCACGGATAACGGTTCGAAGCAAATATTACAAATGTTTTGCCCAACCCTAATTGAGACAAGAGTTTTGAGATATTTACAGTTTCTCTATCTACAAAAGAACCTAGCGGGAGAAATAAATTTTCAAAGACATTATTATTATCATTTCTATAAAAGTTTTTAAATATTGATACATCATCATTTTGTGTCATGAGAAAGTTAACACATCATTAAAAAATTAATTTGAAAAACCCAATCAAACATTTTATTTTTACACATAAGTGTTTTAGTACTACACCTTAACTTTATTTTAATTTCATTTTTTCACCTACATTAATACTTTAATATATTGTGAGCATTCAAAATAAATAATATAAACTAAAAAATATTAATGATTTTCTTAATCATGTTGGTTTATACAAATAATATTGGCCAAAAACAAAGAATTTCATGCTATTAAAATTCTTTTTTGTTATGTATATAATTGTCACATATATTTCTATAATGCTTATATTAATATAATATAGTTTTTTATAAAGTAATATTTGTGTATTTTAGTCATATATTTATATAGATTAACATTGATAACAAAGCTACACCTAGTGTGTTCCCAACGACTAGTGTTTATAGTAATTTGGCCTATTTGTTCTGGAGTGATGAGGATCAGGTCGTAGAGGCCCATGCGTCCTATCCATGGATCTTGTGGGCTATTTGGAAGGCACAAAATGAGAGACTTTTCCAGAGGATTACGAGAGAAGCTTCAGCTCTCATTAGCCGAGCTATATCTGAATGGCGAGCATGGGAAGCGGTTCGTGATCCGCCGCCCTCGTTGGGGACGCAGGACACGAGTACGCAAACCTTATGTTTGCGTAACATCTGTCTCGTTGATGGATTTTAGAGGATCTCCGACGTCCATAGTGGGATGGATTGGGCCTTATTTGGGAATGATGGAGAGTGCACTCTGATGGGTTCCCGTAATCAAGTTCGGATATTTNGAATGGCGAGCATGGGAAGCGATTCGTGATCCGCCGCCCTCGTTGGGGACGCAGGACACGAGTACGCAAACCTTATGTTTGCGTAACATCTGTCTCGTTGATGAATCTTGGAGGATCTCCGACGTCCATAGTGGGATGGGTTGGGCCTCNGCAATGCAGAGTATGGGGGCGCGGTCGGAGATTCAGGAGTTTGGCACTGACATCATGGAGGTTTTGTGCATGATTGTGAAGCCCGATGATTGGTNAGTGCACTCTGATGGGTTCCCGTAATCAAGTTCGGAGATTGTCTTCTCTTCATGCCGAGTTGGAGGCTCTGGTCTGGGCAATGCAGAGTATGGGGGCGCTGTCGAAGATTCAGGAGTTTGGCACTGACAGCATGGAGGTTTTGTGCATGATTGCGAAGCCCGATGATTGGCCAGCTTTTGCGACAGAGCTTCAAGAGTTTGACAGAGCGAAGAGGGGCCTTCCGAATTTCAAATTATCCTATGTTTCACGGGTGTCTAATTCAAAGGCAGATTTTTTAGCTAGGCCAGCTAGACTTTATTATTCTATCTTCTCTTTTGTGGGTTGTTCTATTCCAGTGTGGCTTGCTGCACCACCTCAAGTTTTTTGAGTAATAGAAGAGCCATTTGTGTCAAAAAAAAAAAAAATTTAAGCAAATAAACTGTTTTTGCGTTTTGGTGTATATAATTATGAAACATCTTCTCTTGTATCCCTAACTTTGAAAACTAAAACTTTTATATCTTTTTTCATTCTTCTATATCCCTTTTAAATTGAGTATACCATTTTGTTGAGTGAGGCCTTTAGCTTAGTGGCAGGTGCTCAGCTCACCAAATTCGGAGATCGAGGGTTCGAACTCCGATCGCGTATATGTGCGCGTAGGCCCCGTATAAGGGGCTATGGACTACCGGATTGACCCGTTGTGATTTGGACTCCTCGTATGTGAACATAAATTTTTCAGTATTAGAGTTAGGGCTACCGGACCAACCCGTTCTGGTCCGGATTGCCGACAGGAAAAAGAGTATACCATTTTGCCTCTAATATTAGTTAATTAAAAAAAATTAATAGTTGATGGCATCGAGACCCACTCACAAAAATCTCAAACCCACCTTCAACTACAACTTCGTTCTACAGCTCTCTCTTCTCCCCTTTCTGGAGCTCTCAATTTTTTTTAATAGCATGCAGTTCGAGCTGAGCTAGGGAGAGAGAATTGTCGATAAGAGTCGTTCGTTGCACCGTCGATACTTTTCTGTCGCGGTGCAACGGTCGAAACCAGGTTTGTTCTCTTCCTTGCAGCTTTATGTATAAATTAGGAATATGGTTTTCAAAAATTGAGTTAAGGAAAATGTTGTTTTTCCATTGTTATTGGGTCAATTAATAGTCTAAATAGGTTGAAATTGTGTTTAAATGGTTTAATTTGAGTTAGTAAGTAGTAGATTCAGACCCAAAACCAATAAATTTGCGTGGTTGCGGTAGGAGAACTAAGTAGAAATAGTAGAACTGCGAAAAACTGTATGACTGGTAAAACTGTTATTTTTGGAAATTAAGATTTATTGAGTAAAACCAGTAAAATTGTGATAATTGTAAATAATTTTAAGAGCAGGAAATTAAGATTTATTGAGTAAAACTCATTTTTGCAGGATACAATGAGTACGCGAGTGAGCATATATTTTAAATTCAAAGGTCACATGTGTTGTATAACTGTGAAGGCATCAAGGGAGGAGATAAACTTGTTAATGATTCAAGCTATGATGTATATGAAGCTATGATGTATATGAAGTTTGAGTTAGATGAAAGGAAGGTAAAATTGGAACTAAGTTACATTCTGCTAGTGTTTGGATGTGAGGAATAGATAGCAATTCACGTTGATGATGATATGTTAGCTAATTTAACAACCAACGTTAAAGACAACTGTATAAGTCTTTTGCATATGGAGGCCACATCTAGTTCGGAACATATCGAGCAAATGTCGAGATCGAGCAAAAGTTCACTTGGTATGAAACACGACGATTTACGTCCAAATGATGAAGAAATCGGACCTAATGCCATAACCCTTTACGTAGAAAATGACCAAGGAACACAAGAAAACGAGGTGATGGAGGGAAATGATGATGATTGTGTGCATACGACTTTGCAAACCGGTTTGGAGACTAAGACAAGTATGAAGACAGGTATGAAGACATGTATGGATAGATTGGCTATGGCTGATGAGTATGTAGAACTATCATGTTATGAAGAGGAATGGGAAGACGGTTTGAGTCTGAGTTTGGGGCAAGATTTTCAAGTAGGAACTACATTTCAGAGCTGGTGGATAGAGTAACATTTGTTAAATCCTTTGGTTATATAATAAAAAAGTCGTACCATACACGATGGATGGTAAAATGTTCTAAACCAAACTGTGGATGACATATATGAGCTGCAAAGATTCCAAACAACGACATATTCTCGATTACAAGGTACACGAAGATGCACACTTGCTCTCAGGAAAGTCAAAGTACTAGCAACGACAAGAGGAGAGGAGAGGCACAATTGGTCGCATCTTTGTTGAATGAGGACTATGCAGGACAAATGGAAACTCCGAGACCGAAAGTTATCTTGTTAAGAGGACATCGGGTATAGACATATCATACTCTACAACGCTGAGAGGGAAGAATCGAACTATTTCTAGTTTGCGTGGTAGTCTGGAAGTTAACTACAAGATGTTGTATTCCTACTTGTACTTGTTAGATGTGGTAAATCCAAGAACAATATCAGTCTGTCAGATGTGAAATTGGATGAGAAGGGGAAGTTCAAGTACCTCGTTATAGCTTTGGGGGCTTGCATTGAAGGGTTTCGAGTAATAAGGAAAGTGATGATTGTGGATGCGGCACTTCTGAAGAACAGATATGCAGGAGTGCTAGATTTCGCCACAGCTCAGGATCTTAATCATCAGCATTATCCCTTAGTGTTTGGTATGCTAGATGGCGAGAAAAATGTTAGTTGGACTTTTTTTTCGAGAGGCTGAAAAGCGTTATACCAGATTCTTCTGAATTAGTTTTTATGAGTGACAGAAATTCAAGCCTCATCGTTGCCATATATAATGTATTCCCACAGGCTCACCCAAAATGTTAAAGTACTACAAGGTGGTTGAGTTCAATTCTGCATACGAGTCATTTAAGAGGAGATATCCAACTGCAATCAAGTATTTGGAAGAAACTATCGTCAAAGAAAAATGGTCAAGGTGTCATTTTGAAGGTGACATATACAATTGGGATGATAACAATAACGCATAATCTATGAAAAATGTTTTCAATGAAGCAAGGAAGTAATCCTTGATTCCAATGCTCGATACAATCATCCAAAAAAATTCAGATTGGTTTAGTGAACATCAGAAGGATGCCGTTACTGGATCAAACTCTAGCAAGTTGTTGCCTTTCGTGGAGAACTTGTTGTATGATATATGATGTTGTTGAGAAATTAATAGTGAGGGAGGTAAAAAAGTTATGACCTTGAGTACGAGATCTTGGGTATGATGGGAAGATTTATTTGGTGAATTTGGTATCAAGAAGTTGCAGTTTTCGGGTGTTCGATATTGAAAAGTATCCTTGTGTGCACGCAGTTGCTGCTTTTATATACTTCAAAAAGCATCGTGATGTTGCTGGTGAGGGGAGGGGTCGCAATATCCAGTTAGAACTACATGATTTGTGTAAAAAGTTATGACCTTGAGTACGAGATCTTGGGTATGATGGAAAGATTTATTTGGTGAATTTGGTATCAAGAAGTTGCAGTTGTCGGGTGTTCGATATTGAAAAATATCCTTATGTACACGCAGTTACTGCTTTTGTATACTTGATATGCATAGGTTTTAATGCATTTTAGAACTCATTTATTTTATATTTAGATGAATTTAGGTTGTAAATATTGCATAAAAGTCTTAAGATGCATTAGTTTGGGTCTAGAGTCTAGTATCGAAACATATTGCATTTGCATGTCATTATCTTTGCATTTGTAGGTACAACTTTGGAGACCACTTTGAGATNGATTTTTTAGCTAGGTCAGCTAGACTTTATTATTCTATCTTCTCTTTTGTGGATTGTTCTATTCTGGTGTGGCTTGCTGCACCACCTCAAGTTTTTTGAGTAATAGAAGAGTCATTTTGTGTCAAAAAAAAAACTACGCCTAGAATAATGTGCATAAATATGTTCGAAGTCAGCAGGATGATTACAAAAAATAGGAAAAAAATTGAAAGGTATCTACGATAATAATAAAAACTCAAAATAGATTCTCTATTTGTCGTCTCTTAGTCTTTTAAATATAATATGTACCATAATCTCTTGTAAAAGACGCCAGTAAATCCGTCCACTCTCGGTGCACTACTTCTTGTGATGCCGAAAGCAGCTAGTTTGATCTCAACCTCTGTGATTGTGGTAGTGAGAAGCGTGTTATTCTCCGGAGAGACCCTAGGAGTGAAGCCGGTAAATAGAGATTCAAGATCGAAGGGGTTTGAGCTCGTAAAAAGGTCTTTAAAGTAGTTGACAACGATATTTCCTTATGAACCCTCAGAGAACTTGTCGATGCCATTAGGGTCTTTTAACATTAAGACACGATTTCTAACCTTCTTTCCTTTAACACAATTGTGAAAATAGCTCGTGTTTTTGTCACCGGCTTGGAGCCATAGTTCATGACTCTTTTGCTTCCAGAAGAGTTCCTCTTCCTTATATGCACGTGACAACTCGTGTTTGATGTCACATATTACTTGTATTCTGGGAGAAGGTTTGTAAAGTTCCGGCTCTAGAGTGTTATGTAGATTCTTTATCCGATCGGCTGAGTTAGAGTTGAACCTTCTCTTCCAGCGTGCAAGCTCTCTTCTACAACTTGATAATCGATACATTAATGAAATCCATAGCCCGTCGCATCCGACGACCAACTATTGTGAACAACCTCATCCACCCCCGTTTAGAAATCATTCTTTTATCAAAGTAGAAATGTCCTCTACCTTGATCATGAGCTATAGGAGAGAAATTTATACTCAAAGGCCTACGATCGAATCCCCACATCTCCATATAAACCATATTTGAGCACATATATAACTGAAACCATCTATCGTTACCAAAACTGCGGTCAAGCTGGCATTGAACCTAATCATCCTCTCTTACGCCTGCCCAAGAAAAACGACTCCCTGAGCTCTTGAGTTCTTTGATTTTACAGTTGACTGCCATATCACGAAAGTCCCAAAAGGATGAGTCTTAAGGCATGGAGCCACCACATTTTTCGTCATTGCTCATTAGTTCATTAAAATCCCCGACGAGGAGCCAAGCATCATCACGAGTCAACCCAATACTAGATAGTTGATCCCACCCTAGCTTCCTTAATGATCTTACTGGATCTCCATATACACACGTAGGGAAGAAGGAAAGAGAGTCGATTGGCACTTCGAGATCACTGAGTCTTTTATTAGAAACTAGAACATCAACTTTATAACCACTTTTCCATATTACAACCAAGCCACCACTTAAACCCACCGGAACAACCGTAACAAGATCTTCATAACCAAAACTATTTTTTAAACCAAGAACATAATCATAATGTTTCTTCATTTCCATCAAAAACAAAAAATTTGGAAAAATGGTTTTACGCATCTCTCGTCGACGTTGAACCGTCTCGGTACCACTGACACCTTGACAGTTCCAACTCACTATGCTCATTGGAGTTTCAGCGGCATCAAACCGGAAGCCACCACAATGTCTTGAGTTTTGGGAGATTTGGTGATGGAATGATCATTGAGAATATTTGCCTTCCTTTTCATACAACTGGAGGATTCCACTATAGCAGTGTCTGTCGGCATTGAGTTGTTGACCATCTAGGAATATTTTTTGTGTGCTGATGAGTGAGCTCGGAACCTACGTTTCCATGAAGGAGATCGTTTCCTGGAAGAAGCTTTGATAACAGAGGTCCTGGATGGGATGTGACTAGATGAGCCAAACGGAAGACCTGTGGACCCAAGACCCATGAAAGAAGAGGATGGTCGCTTGGCAGGAGCTGCAGACTCGTTACTGTTGTGATCATCATACTCGAGGATAGAGTTAATAGGGAGAGCAAGCCCTGTTTTGTCACGATTCATAATAGAGGTACTCTTGCCAAAGTCACCAACAAGCCCTCTTTCCACATTCTAACTTTCCTTCAAAGAACTCAGAGGTTGTTTAGTTTATGAGGCTTCAATGTCTTTTTCAATTGATTGTCACATTATCTCAATGCGTGCCAATCTCTCTGTCTGATCAGAATGAGAGATATATAGCATAACCATTCTCTGGTCCTCTTTAGAGAAGGAAGGAAAGAGGCGAGGAAAGCCATGGGGAGGAGATAGAGCAGGTGTGTTTCTTGTCTTTTTGGTCTCATAGATCCATCTGGGACACGAGTCGAAGAGTGAGAATTAGCAGTAAGCTCCTCAACTCTTTGTTTCAGCAATGGGCAATTCAATTTGTTATGAGTGAGCTTGAAGAATTGGAAGAATCTCTTACGAATCCTTTCGTATTCATACTTGATTAAGGCCGAACCACCATCAGGGAGATTCAAAGTTCGCACCGGGTAAGCTGGCATGTCAGTACTTAGAAGGATCTTAACTTTCATATAGTCTATTTTCTGGGGACCATCAGGGTCAAAGACAGTTTCCAACACCTCTCCAATAGCTTATCCGAGATGTTTTATAGTTTTGGTGGTGCAAACAACTATGGGGATAGAGCTGATACAAACCCATACTTCAACAGAGGAGAGAAAGTTTGGTGGTGGAGACTCAACCCATCTCTCTAGTAGGAGAGTCCAATTGTTAAATGACCATGGACAATCTTTTAAGACAGTTTGGATATCCTCTTCTCTTTGAAATATGAATTGGAATCAATCCTTTGAGAGGGCGATGTCTTTGACTCTATCATACACTCGTGACCCGCTATATGTTCGACATCGCTTCAATCATTTTGTCCATGGTCTGAGCTGATGGATTGAGTAGTCTTCTCATAAGACTTGAAGTGTTATTGTTGTATAGCCTGAAACTGGGACTGTCGGGTAGCTTAATCGGGACATCATCTTCAAGTGAGATTGACTTTATTGCAAGCTGCAAGAGATTAGCCATTGCAACCAAAGGAGAGAAGGAAATTTTTTGGTGAGATTTTAGTGTATAACAGCACTGGGTAGTCGTGGGTAGTAAGTCAGAGAAGACACAATGGAAGAAGCCATTAAAAGGGCAAAACTCAATCACTAATTTAGTTGAGATCATAGGGGATTTGGTGAGGAAAGGAAAGAGCGAAGTACAAGAGAGAAAGGAAAATGCAGATATATTATTTGTATCAAGAGAAAGAAAGAGGAAAGTTTTTCGAAAAGCAGGGAAATGGAAGAGGATGTGATTGAAAAAGGTAAAGGAAAGAAAGATATTGAGACCGTTGCAAATCGCCGACAAAAATTCCACACCAATTGGGAGATAAAGAAAGGAAAGTGGCAAACCCTCTAATAGAGAAAGAGAAGCTTAAGAGAAAAAGGAGTGAAACAATTAAAATATTTTTGAATATCAAAAAAAATTATCTGAAAGCTAATTGGTTTAAATCGGTTTAGTTTGAACTGTAGTCGTAGGAAGGTTTTGATTAAGAAAAAGACCTTGTAAGAACTCATGAGCTTAACCCGGCCTTAAGTTTCATTTTAACACCAGAATTTACATTAGTAGATCTGTGCAAGTACAATGCAATTGAGTGGAAGAAATTTTCAATATATGATACTTTCACTTCTTAAGGTAAAAGGGTCATGGTTCTGTAGACAATCCTTACCACGACAAGAGATTTTAAGAATCTTTGTCTCTCTTGAAAAGATGCACCCATTATGTTTTCCCCAAGATTGAAAATCTGGGAAGCTACTACAGATACAACTGCTTCTTGAGGAGTTATAGAAGAGGCCATTCCTGAACAGCAATAGCATATTCAAGTTGTTTTTCCATAAGTTTAGCCAATCTCGCTCGAGACAGTATCAGACACTATAGTGCAGAAACTGGAAACAAAACCAAGCCACTAAATATAACAAAAGAAACGTAGAGACACAACCAACAACAATCGAACCAGTCGCAATGTGCGATCCTCTTCTATATTTTCTCGTCTCCGCCATGCCTTGTGCTTCCTTTTCGGACATTTTAACCTTCGTTGCTGTTGTTCCCTGTAAATCCAATTTCAGTGTCAGAATCATATGCGTGTTACTCCTTCTAGTTCTCGGGTTAAATCATAACTTCTAAGCAAATCTTTCGAGAAGAGAGTCAAACTAGCTCCTCAATATTACGTTTTCAATCTACAAAGAGAAAAACTTGCGTCAGTCATCCAAAATCTAAAGGACATTCTTGTTCATTCAATTGATACAAACTAAATGTTTTGAGCTAGGGACCAAAGTCAACTTACTATAACGAAGTAAGCCACCACTAAGAGGAAACCAGGTGAGCAAGAACGCGACGGCGATCCCAGACACAGACATTTTGGTAATGACAAGTTGTGACCCTAGAACAAAATTCAATAAATTGTTAGCCACGACGGATTTCCAGTCACCATCCCTTGCACCGTCGTAGCCGCCACAACACTGTGGACTCTGCTACCCGACGAAAGTATTTTGTTGGAAAGGGATTTCAAATTGCGACGTGCGAATCGGCATGATCTAGTGAATGAAGAGGAAGAAGAAAATACCAAGAGCTTTTAAACTCATAGAGATGAAACTGATATTAAATCTAAGAGTAGAATTAACAAAATTGACGCAATTTTCGTATACCCTTTATTTCTTCTTCCCCTAGAAAGCGTTTCGGGATGGATTCGTTTTCGTATTCGGAACTCCTAACAAACTAGATCCTCCAATTATCTTCTCGGGTCCTAGAAATAAAGCTTCTTTACTGAAGAACCAAAATCTTATCCGAGAAATCGAAAGAGAGAAATAAAAAAATGGCGGTTCTCTGTTCGTCTTCTATGAATGTATTCCTTCTTCTCCGGTGAGAAACTCGAAAGTCTTCATCTCGAAGCCGTCAGCAGTTTATGCGAACACCAAGAGGGGATTGCATGTGAAATGTGAAGCGGAGCAGACGACTACATATGTTGTTCCGACGTTAATACGGTGGATGTTCGACGAAGAAGAAGCAAATAGCCTTATAACTATAATCTTCCTCCTCTCTTATGTTTAAAGTCTACGCCTTTATCAAAATTTGAGTGTATAAGATTGTTTAAAGGAAATTTGGAATATGACATGGTATCAAAAAGCTCGAACCATGTGTACACAGACAAGCCATGGTATATGGTTGATGCAAGTGAAAAATTATGTGTAGATAGGCATCAACTATTGCTAATCACATTCGTAGGAAGAACCTTGCCTCTTATACCAATATAGTGTTGACATGGGAGCCTTTGTGATATGCATTTGATTCATTCATTGTACTGATGGAGTAGAGCTGTATGATTTGTGTTCCCTACAAAAATTGTGATCTAGTATGTTTTAATTAAAGGTGAATGCTGAGAAAGTTGTTGTATCGGGAAAGAAACATAACCAAAAGCTGTATAGGAGACATTAGGGACGACCTGGTGAAATTAGAAACCTTTGATCAATTATAGCAGAGAATTCTAGAAAGAATCAACGAATTGTGTTTTGATTAAAGGTGAATGCCGAGAAAGTTGATGTGTCACGAAAGAAGCGAAACCAGAAGTTGTATAGGAGGCATTCAGGACGACTTGGTGGTATGACAGTAGAAACCTTTGATCAATTGCAGCAGAGAATTCCAGAAAGAATCACCAAACATGCTGTTCGTGGCATGCTTCTAAAGGGATGGGTTAGATGGATAGTTCCTAGCTCTTTATCGGTTTGTTTTACGATCTAGTTTTGCGATATTTGTATACTTTTTAAGCTTACGCTTGAAAGTGTACAAAGGCTTGGACCATCCCCACGAGACCCATAAGCCGCTTGATTTGCCTATTGGGGACAAGAGAATACAACTACGGAAATAGGAGAATACAACTAAAGAAATAGAAACAGTCATGGAACATCTAGCAAGCTCCATCATTATCATTTTCGCCAAGCGAAAATAGAGCTCTTTCTTATCGGGTTTCTTCATTTCAAAACCAGAAGATGATATTACAAATTCTTTTTCCATTGCTTGCTTCTATCAACTCTATGTTGTATAGCTTTTTAACTTGAAATACTTCGACTTTCTTCTTCAACATAATAAAGATGACATGTAACCAATAATGAAACAAATTTGTTTAGAACACATCAAATTTTCATAGTTAGTTGTCTATCGAAGCAAAGCCAGTCACACTGTTAACCAAAAACTTCGAGGTACTAGCAAGTCTAAAAATCTATCAAAAGATCAAAATATCTCACAAGTTAATTGGGTTGTTCTGATCTTCAGGAGCGAGAAATTAAGTGAAACTGGAGTTTAGAATCATCACGATCCCAATAGAGTCTGATCTTGTCTCCTTGCTTCAATTCTCTCTTCTTAACAAACTGTTTAACCCAAGCATCATAGAGAATATAGCTTTTTGACCTCTTCTGTCTCTTAAATTTCATGACGTGCTCGCAATCCATGTTATAGTCATGCACTTTAACCTCGATGCCTTTTTTGATATTCTCTTGATCTGTACAGAGATATGGCACAATGTGTGTCTCTGCAGGGATTTTCGCTAGCACAAGTCAGTGATGCGATCCGACATCGCTTGCAGGTAGTGCCTTCTTGAAGGTACATGGGTCCAGAGCTTATCTTGCCACTACTAGGACTCTGTTTCGATTCTCTTCTTGTGACATATCACTTGTGAAAGGGATATTTTGAGAACCTGCATGATCTTCTTCTGCATTGTTCTGGCTAGCGCTAACCATGTCTTGCTTCAGCTTAGGTACAATCATGGACTCAACATAAAGTCCACCACAGTTCTTGGAAGCTTCGACACTTGAGTAAGACGAATCATTGCTAAATCCTCCACCTTTCTGAGCTTCTTGCCTCCTACTAATTTGAGTTTTATTCGCCGGAGATACAGAAATGCCAAAGGGAGACTTCTCCATTTCCTTGGGTCCCGAGAAACGATTTTGATGCACCTCCTTTAGCCTCTTATTCGTCTCACTTTCACTCACGGGAGATTTAGAAACGCCTGATAGAGACTTCTTTGTTTCCTTGGGTTTCGTCTCACTTTTCTTCGCCGGAGATTTAGAAATTGACAAGGAGTGCACGATATTGAATAAAAAAAGTCTGTTTATTATGTGTCCTTAGAGGTCGTATATATACATCAAGTTCCTAAATAGAATATGTACTTATCTAAACAAAAGGAAACAATATAAAGGTAAATATACATATATTTTCCTAGATACTTGGGTATCAAGACGTCCTTAATACTCCCCTCAAGTTGGAGCATGGAGATCTTGTATACCCAACTTGAGAAGAAATGAGTCAAACTCCTTTCGTCCTAAGGCCTTTGTAAGTATGTTCGCAAGCTGTACTTTGATGGAGACGTGAGTAGCATTAATGAATCCTTCAACGATATTGTCCCAAACATAATGACAATCAACTTCTGTGTGTTTAGTCCGTTCATGAAACATTGGATTGGAACTAATATGAAGAGCAAATTTACTATCACAACGTAGCGACATAGGATCAAAATGATCAATTCTAAGGTCTAGAAGAAGTGCTTTTATCCACCGTAATTCTTGTGTAGTAGCGGTCATTTCCTTATACTCTGTCTCGGCAGAAGAACATGAGACGATATTTTGCTGCTTTGTCTTCCATGAGATAGGAGAATCACTAAACTGAACTATCTATCTTGTCAAAGACTTATGCGACAAAGGACAACTAGCCCAATCGAAATCACACCAACTCGTTAGATGAAGAGGAGAATCCGACTTTAACAAAATGTCTTGACCAAGGGTACCTTTCAAGTACCAAACACATTTCACCGCCGCAAACCAATGATCCTCCTTAGGCTTTTGCATGAACTAAGACAAGATATGAATGGTGTAACTAAGATCAGGCCGCGTGGAAGACAAGTAAATAAGCCGACATACTAGACGGTGATATCTCTCTAGATTAGCCATTGGTGGACTTTTAGCAAGAGCTAATCGATGATTTTGATCAATGTGGGATCCATCAGGCTTGCATCTTAAGAGGTTGCCTCGGTGACAATGTTAATCGCATATTTTTGTTGACAAAAATAGATCCTAGAAGGACTACGAGCGATTTCCAACCCAAGAAAGTACTTAGTCGGACCGAAATCTTTCATGTGAAAGCACGTAGACAAGTAGTCTTTAACTTCTTGAATAATTGTTGGCGAATTGCTTGTAATCATGAAATCATCCACATAAATCAATATTTGAACAGAGATACCTCCGTGATGAAACACGAACAAAGAGTAGTCGGAACGAGACTGTTTGAAGCCGTATGTGTATAGAGCATCGGTAAGCTTAGGGAACCAACATCGGGGTGATTGTTTCAAACCGTAAGTAGATTCCCGAAGCCTACAAACTCGTGTATCGCCAGGAGTAGTAAAATCGGGTGGTGATCGCATATAGACTTCTTCATTTAGATCGCCATGGAAGAGAGCATTGTAGACAACCATTTGATTAACCTCATAGTTTCTTTTGGAAGCAATATCAAGAAGGAGTCGTATGGTTGTCATTTGAGCCAATAAACCCATTGACTATCAATACATTTCTTTTTCGGAGGAAGCTTAGTAAGCTCCCATGTTCGATTATCTTCAAGGGAAGTAACCTCGGATTTCATCGCTTCTCTCCATTCATCATAAGTCATAGCTTCTTTAAAAGAACAAGATTCAAATTCTGTTGTTAGTGCAACCAAATAGCTACAATAACCAGGAGAAAACCGATGAGCGGATAAATAATCTGAGAGAGGGTAATCCGTACCTGAGTATGTCTGAAGAGAGAGTGATGATATGAGAGAGGGAGATAATAGAGTGATTGTACCGACAACATTATCTTTGAGATGTGAAGGTTTTTGTTTTGGTCGTTTACCACGACCTAACTCATTAGCAAGATCGCTTGTGTCCGAAGAAATCACCATCTCATCCAGAGACGGTGAACTAGAAGGAACAGGTTATGGCGGGTCTGAAGATGTAGAAGAAGACACGATCGATGACTAGACCATCATTATTAGCATGATTAAGGACATGAGGCGTAACAAGCATATCATGTGTCTGAACCGTGGATTCAACAACCAAAGAAAATGGAAAAATGCTCTCATCGAACACCACATCACGAGAGATGAAATCAATTTGCGATCAAGATCATAAAGACGCCATCCCTTCTTGTTGTAGGGATAACCGACAAAGATGAAACGTCGGCTACGTGAAGTAAATTTATCGCCTTTGTGATCCAAGTTAGGAGGTTGAGCTAGACAACCGAAAACACGCAAATGTTTGTAACCTGGTGAATGGTCTTAAAGGATTTTGAATAGGGTTTTCCTTGTAGCATTGGCGACGATGTACGGTTAATCAAATAAGTTTTTAAGAACACATTCACCCCAAAATGTAATAGGTAAGCTTCCTTGAAATCGTAAAGCTCGAGCCACTTCCACGATGTGTCGATGTTTGCGTTCAACACAACCATTTTGCTGAAGTGTGTGAACACAAGAAGTTTCATGAACGATGCCTTGTTCTTGGAAAAATCATGATAAACACAAGAACTCAGTGTCATTGTCACTTTTTACTGTTTTTACTTTTCGTGAAAATTGACGTTCGATCATACTCATGAAATTTCATAGATGGAGAGACACAATTGTTTTATCAAGAAGCAAATACAACCACACTGCTCGAGAGCAATCATCTACGATGTTGAAGAAGTATCTTGAACCACAAAATGCTGGAGTACGATACAAACTCTATAGATCACAATGAATCAAATCGAAAATTTCTTTCGCATTAGATAAAGAATCCGGAAAACATTGACGAGTTTTTTTTGCTCGTAAGCAAACATCACAACTAATGGTAGAAAACTCACTATTATTATGGCTACTAGAATTTAAACTTGAAACACCAAGAAGTTTTTTGATTACAAGGGAAGAAGCATGGCCTAAACGCATATGCCACAAGGAAGAGTCTTTGCCAACAGAAGTAACGTTGGCAACCACAACCTCAAGCCCATGAAATCGATACAACCCCTCTCTCTCTCACGATCACCCACTCCAATCAGAATCCTCGAAGTATGGTCCTGAAAAAGCAACAGTCGATCAATTATTTGTCCCACAATGTTATTATAATTGTCCACACGAAATAAGATTCATATGGAATCCAGGAACAAAGTAAACATTTTTCAGGCATAAGCTGTCCGTGAGGTAAACTGTTCCTTGTTGAGAAGAAAGAGCATTGGATCTTGCAGTAAGTTGAACAGAAACATGATCAATATCGCGAATATCATGAAGCAAATCGACACGCCCAGTCATATGGTGCGTAGCACCATTGTCGATAATCCAAGGCATAATTCTAATCTTACCACTTAAACGATCGACGGTTAGTGTAGATGATAACACATGATGGTAAGTCCGCCATTGTTCATAAGTTAAACCACTCAAACCGTGTGTATCAGTTTTTGTTAACGATTGAGGAGAATTCGCAAAGGCCGAGTTAGCAGCTATAATCTGAGTGATGTTAGCTTTAAGAGGCACACCACGTGCACGACCAATTGAAAATGACGTAGGAGGACGTGAAGCTTTCTTCCAAGTGCGTTCATCCCAACATTATGGATAGCCAATAATCTTAAAACAGGAAGACACTTCATGCCCATTACGACCACAAGCATTGCATTGACGAGAAGGATGACGATTAAATGGTCCAAATCAATAATTGTCCTGAGAATTACGCATGGATGGTGAACTTTATTGTCGTGAAGAAGATGACACCGTCGAAGCAAAACTCATAATTGTTGCATCTTTGAGTATGCCAAATTGAATGGTCTCATTCTGAACACGGTTTGATACATTGTATCAAGGTCGGGCAATGGTGTGATAACACATATCTGCGAACGGATCATGCTGTGGATATCATCATCAAGGCCATATAGGAAATCATGAACTTTGAGTACTTCAAGTTCACTGTCATGGCCTGTATTCAGGTCACATGTACATAATCCACACTTACAACGTTTCGTAGTGGTGCATTCAGTGATACCATCCCACAGCTTTGTCAAACGCCTAAAGTAATCGTCAACAGAAGATCCTTATTGTTTGCAAGCCAAAAGTGCATTCCAAAACTACTGAAGACGAGCGCCGCTCTTGACAGAGAAGTGTTTTCGGATGATCTCTCATAAATCTTGTGCAACTTAACGAGTTGAGATAGAAAATCTGATCTTAGGTTCGATAATAAGCTTAATCCATCCAAATAGAAGATGATTATTAGCAATCCAATCCTCTAGTGTAAATCAAGTTTAAGAAGAGAGCCGTCAATGAAAACAAATTTCTTGCGACTACTAAGAGCCATCCGCAGGTTTATTGCCCATTCGTTATAGTTCAATCCCTTGAGCAGAGGTTGAGAAATTACTGCTCATGGATCATAGGGTGATATAGTTTTGCGTTTGGGGTCGGTGGTAACAATAGACATTGATAGGTTTGGAAAAGGGTGTTGCCGAGAGGCTTTGAAAGAGAAGTTGATGCTCTGTTTTCGGAGATGAAAACAGAGGAGAGAAACAAGAAGGAAAAGGATATGGCGAGAGGCTTTGATAGGAAAATTAGGTCTTTAAATCTGCTTTGATACCATGACAAGGAGTACACGATATTGAATCAAGAAAGTCGGTTTACTATGTGGCCTTAAAGGTCGTATATATACATCAAGTTCCTAAAGAGAATATGTACTTATCTAAACAAAAGGAAACAATATAAAGGTAAATATACATATATTTTCATATATACTTGGGTATCAAGATATCCTTAATAGAAACACCGGAGAGAGATTTCTCTGTCTCTTTGACTTCTTGATTCGTCTCCTCCAAATCTTGTCTCGTATTCGTCCCACTTTCATTCGCTGCAGATTTAGAAACGCCTGAGAGAGAGACTTCTCTGTTTCCTTGGTTTCTCGATGCAAAAGAAACAAACTAACGTCGTTGTGAGGCAAAAGCGTTTCGTCGGAGCTCACCAACACCGACTCTTCAGGTATTGGGTCTCGCTCGCTTTCTTCCTTCAATGCTTCTACCAAGTTTGCTATCATTGAATCTTTACTCATTCTGCCGGAGAGAGATAGTGTTTCTTGACTCGAAAGATTAGAATGTGAGAAAAACTGATTACATAGAACTCGTTTATATAGACAAGAGATAATTAATAATCCAATTCCGAGTAGGACTGTGATAACTAACACATTGTACTTTCTTCTCCTAAAGGAAATATATTTATCATATACTCCCTCCGTTTCTTAAAATGTGTCGTTTTGAGGTTTTAATTTTGTTTGACAAAGAGTGTCGTTTTACATTTTCGATGCAAATTTTAAGCAAAATTCCGGTTTTAACCTCATTGTTTTAATGCATTAATTGGAAAGAGAATTATTTTTTAAAATATTAATGAAGGACAATAAAGACTTTTTAACCGTTTTCTTAATATGTGTAAAAAATGTAAGAATGACATTTTTTACGAAACAAAGGGTGTAGTTATCAAAACGGATTAGGAGTTATATATAAATATATATATTTTGCAATCACACATTAATTAAAACATCACTCCATGATTAGTAGCCCAACTAGAAGGTGTAGTGTCTACAAATGCTAATTCATAAAATAAAAAGACGAGCACTTCGAGCCAAGCAATATGCATGTACATTCTTCGTGCGCGGGATTCCAGTTAAAGAGAAATCTGGGAAGTGATCTTGTACCTTTCAGAATTCTTGACTAAGGGTGAAAAAGGCTGGTCAGTCTTCCGGTTTTTGAGTGATTTTGATGAGTCACATGTAGTTTGTCTCAAAATGTTAACAATTTATTCCGTTGTGTTTAATCTTTTGCATTGTCCAAAGTAATGCCTCAATCTCCGAATGTATGGATAATGACCCCAAATAATATTATCTTGTTCGTTCTATCTAAACAAACTCATCTAAAACTCGATTAGAAATTATATTTAGATAATTTTTTTTTTTGGTAAACAAATTAGTTAATCTTATTATTTAGATAATTAAGAGCTGTTCTTTATCTGACCTCTACTAGAAATTAGATTATTAAATGAATAGGTATATTGGGCTGAGCATCCAAATATTGGGCTTAAGAAAAACCCAATCAAGTTTAATTGCACGATAACAAACCGTCACCGGAAATCTAGAGTTTCAAAAGGTCCGGTTCATTCTTTAAACCGGTTCTTCTTCTTCTTGATGAATCCCTCCCGAGCAAGCTTCTTCTTCGATTTTACTCTTATCGTCTCGTTTCTAATCGTAAGTGTTCTTCCTTTTTTCGAAGTTTCGTTTCGATCTCATTGTAGATCTTTAGTTAAAAAGATTGATAAACCCTAATCTTTCGGTTCTATCGTTAGAAACTTTTTCTAGATTACTGTTTCAAAGACTGATGTTTGGGGAACAAAACCTAGTTACTGTGGAATCTTTGCATTGTGTTGGCTATAGAAATTAGAAGTGACCCTTTTATTCAAAGTTCTTTAATTTCAAAAATTTCTAGAGTATCTGTTGTAAATTTGTTGTGAAGTGAGAGAGAAGAACTTTGAAGCTTTCATTTTCTTTAGGAAGAATCCTAATAAATGGGGAGGATAATGGAATGGGCAGCAAGATCTGATCATTTAGGAGGAGTTCCAAGAAAAGCTGTGATAATGGCTGTTGGTGCCTTTGCAAGAGCTGTAGCTAACATTTGCAACAGAACATCTGTTCACAATGCAGACACTCTTATGAATCTTGTTCGGTCACGACCACCCGGTGTTCCTCTCATTACTGTTAGTAATCACATGTCGACGTTAGTTACAAATTATACCTTTTGATAACAATGATCGTTTTTTCTTGTTTTCATCATCCTCTTTCCCACTCGCTTTTGTGCTTTTGACGTTGATTCTATTTACTTTTTTCTTCTGTGATCTGTTGTTGTATTCAGTTTGGATGATCCGGTTATGTGGGGAGGGTTCAAGGGCCTTCTTTCTTTTGATCCAGAGTTAGCTCGATGGGTTCTTGCCGCAGAGGACATATGTTTCAAGAACCCTGTCTTCTCCTATATCTTCCGAACTGGTATGTCACCCTTCTTTTGTTGCGTCTTCTCGGGCGATAACACAATATTTTTAGTAGATTTGGTGGTTGGCTTCTTAAAAAAAGTAGGATTTTCTCGAGAAGAATGTTGATGATTTCTTTTTGAGCAGGAAAATGTATACCGATAACTAGAGGTGGTGGAATCTACCAAGAACACATGAATGAAGCTCTAGAGCGATTAAAAGACGGAGCTTGGGTTAGTTCGTCTTGGACATTAACACAAATGCTGAGATCCGTTCTATGCCTTTATCTGAACCTCTAACCTTTGGATTTTAATCATGACTAGTAGTTGCATACCTTCCCAGAAGGAAAGGTGTTTCAAGAAGATGTTCCTATTAGGCGACTTAAATGGGGAACCGCAAGCCTTATCGCCCGTTGCCCAGTTACTCCAATAGTCTTGCCAATAGTTCACCGTGGTTTTGATGAGGTAACATATATTTCCTTACTCAAAGAGTTCCCACTAACGCTCACTGGAGATAAGTTCCACTTGTGATAGTACAAGGATGATTTCATTCTGATTCGCTTACCTACATTGTTCTAACGGTTTAGATGATGCCGGAGAACTACTTCTATGGAAGAAGACCACCAGTACCGCTGTGCAACAAAAACCTTAAAGTCGTGGTTGGTGAACCAATTGAGTTTGATATTCCCATGATGGTGGAGACTGCTGTCTCGGACTCAGGCCATGTAACGGCACCTCTTCAAGAAGGGAAATGGCCTGTCATCCTCACTTCTGCTGGCAGAGAGCTAGATGAAAATGCTCAGAAATGCCTCTACACAACTCTCTCCGAAAAGATTCAATCTTCCTTGGAAAAACTGAGACTATTAGCAAAGAAGTTGTGACTTATCCTCAGAGAATCATTCGATCAGAAACCGGTTCACAATTTTGTAAGCTCCGGTTTAGATCCGAAATGATAATCACTTTATTTGCTTTATTTAATTTCCGATTCTGAGAAGTATACTACATATTTTATAGAACAATAAATAAAATATTCAAAACTTATTTAAGAAAAGAATCAAATATATATTCATTGAGTAAATTCAGATTAATTCTGTAAATATTTTGTATTTGTTGTTTTATTGCTACTAGTGTTATTGTCGGCGCTATGCGCGGATAAAGTAATTGAAATTAACATTTTATTGCTACTAGTGTAAATATGAAAAAATTCGAAAGATGAGCTTGTCGTTTGTACTTTGCAAATAATTTAACCGTGTTTTGTAAAAAATATAGTTAACACACATTTAGATATGAGTGTTTTTTTTTTATTTCAATAGGTTTTTCGACTAAATTGTGGTTAATCTCTTTACAATAAAACTGATGTTGCAAAACCGCTAAATTAACCGAAGAATTTTGCATAATGAATGAAAACAATTTGTGAAAAAGAACAACTAAGCAATATTAACAAAAATGATATAAAATCAAAGAATTATGGATACAATATTATATGATAGATATATAACCAACTAAAGAGTTGTTTTTATATTACTTCGAGAGAAAATGATAAGTATATAAATTTCAAAAAAAAATAAAAAATGATAAGTATATATAGAATAATCTGGATAAACTTGCGTTTCTCAATTAAAAATGGAGGTGTTAAGAAGAAAAAAAAACTGAGAAAAGTACATGAATAAATTTATAGTATTTATTTTATGTTAAGCATTTCTAGTATATATATAGAAAATGGTTTTCCCATATATGGTTGGAGAGCTAGAAAAGATCATGGAGAGAAGTTTTAAACAAACAATATATAATAGGTTTTTGTGATTGTGGGAGTTAAGTTTGGAGATTTCTTTTTCAAAAATAAATTTCATATAAATTTGTTATTTTGCAATTTTATTGTCGAGATCTAAAAGAAAGCTATAAACGTTTTTGTTATGTAAAGATGGAGCTTACTCAAAAGTTTCTAGGAAAGATGATTGACTTCAAGTAAATTGTGGAGATGAAGAGAAAAATTAGGAATTATATAAAATGGGATTTTGTATTCCTAATATTTTTCTATGTTGAAAGAAAATGTCAAGTAAAATATTATTATCTAACTAATAAAAAGGAGTTAATTGTGGTTTTAGAAGAGTGCCACATCTGCCTGAAACACAAATACTATTCTTGCGCCACGTCAGCTTCCGACGACTCGCTGTCTACACAACAAAAGATGCGTCGTCTCAATTGTTCCCATCCCAACTTCATGTCGTTTTGATCAATCTCTCCCAACAACAACAAAAAACGGGAAGAAGTCTCTTCGTATACTGGATCCCGAGGCCTAATACATCTTGGCGATCCAATCTCTGAGGCCCTCTCCATCTCCCCAGTTTCTCCGCCTCCTTTCCGTAACGCCATCTCTTCAATGCTGCAATTTATTTGCCTTTAATAGAATTGACTCCTCATCTCTTATCAATCACCTTATATAAACCGAAACCCTCCTCCCTCAGTGAATCCTTCACCGATTTCATCGCTTAACCTCTAAATCCTAACTCTTTTAACTGTTAGTGGCTCTGTAACCAAGTTATTAAGATGAAGAGAGAGAAGAAGAGCAGAAGTAGTAGCAAACTATGGTTCTCAAGTAATGAAATCTACTATCTCTCGCTCTGTGTGTTTACTGTCCAAATAATTGACATCGCTAAGCTCAATTATTTCACTCTCTCGAATATTGATCTATTCACTAAATGGGATAGTGTTGTTTCTCTTCGTTTCAAGCGTTTTTATATGTTTTCCAGATGAGGTTAGTAGTTAAATTTGGGTCACTTTTAATGAGTTGCTAGACGAAGATGAGATTTTTCTTTGATACATTTTCTTTCTGCTATTGGTGATATTTTTATTATATGACTTTACTGGAGAAATACGGTTCTTTGTCATTT
This sequence comes from Anastatica hierochuntica, assembly GCA_900406275.1. Lineage (NCBI taxonomy): Eukaryota > Viridiplantae > Streptophyta > Magnoliopsida > Brassicales > Brassicaceae > Anastatica > Anastatica hierochuntica. The sequence continues at coordinate 5,338 of OVAN01000954.1, read as the reverse complement.
CTATGAAAATCTTACCTTCATAATAATTATTTCCATAGATTTTCTTCTACATTTAGTAACACATAGTTTCTCTGTCTTTTAATTTAAGACAAGTGCTACTTAACTAGCCTTCTTCGAACTCAAACGAACATCAATTCAACAGAAACTAGCGTATATCAATTACTTTTTTGCGCAATTCTCAGAGAAAAATTCAAAAGATGATGTTACATGAAGATCAAATCACAAGAGCCATCAAATGATGACCACATTGGAGCGATCTTTATTCTTATGCCAACTACAAAAAACACTCAACACAAACAATATGCCTATTCAGCATAAGCTCATGGAAAAAAAGTCAAGCCTTGGATGATATTAAAGAAGAGAAGGATGATGATGATGATGTGGTCACTCTCCAAATCGGATGCCTAGCTATCACCGTGATAACTCGGTGGAGGATGACTTTGATACAACTTCGAATCATCGGAAGAAACTCATCAAGAGAGAGATAATAGAAGAGAGCGTGGTGATGATGAAGAAGAGGAAGAACATGAAGTATGATGATGAAGAGATTGATTCTGATATGGAAGTCAATGGGAATAGGTTTTAGATACCAAGTCCGAATAAGATTCATGTCGGTCTAATGCCATTTGCTTGCTCTAAGAATCTTACACCAGATGTCAAAACATTATATATCCCTCATTGTAACAAACAAAGAAATATTGTCACTATGTTAAGTTTACCTTTGCCTCTGTCCATTCTCATATTCACAAGGTCTTTTATTTTGGGTTACTGTTCAAATAGTTGAACTTTTATATTTGCACCTTTTATAAAATAATTTTCCCCCTGCAGAGAAACTTACATCCTTATAACATAGCAAATAAAACATAAATGGTAGTGTTGCGGGAAAAAACATAAAGAAGCATCAAGACAAATATTTAGTAATGTATGTCGTACATATATGATGAGAATATTTCTTAGTGAACAAAGGTCAATTAGAAATGTCGCAAGCTTCATCTTTCATTGATCCCTGTGGATGATGGTAAAAGATCAGAAAAATTATTTTTTAACAACATTTTCCAGTAATTTTATTTTAAAATATTGAAAAAGTATCTTTGTTGCATGCGAAGATTTGAAATTATTACTTGAGGTGAAGCAGACGGTCTTTGTTTTCGTGGTTGGTGAATCATCGTACATAATTTTTTTTAGTCGGCAAATCTGGGGCACAATGCACCGACCCGGTAGTCCTAACGAATCATCGTACACAGGGGTGGACCCAAATTTGCGTCACCTGTGACATGTGCCACACACTAAATTACCGAAAATTTTCTATTGTACATTATGTATAGAACATTTCCATTGTATTCTTCACTTTTTTCTTTTTGATTTGTTTTTTCTTTTTTACTTTGTTCTTAAACGAAAAAAGCAATACTAAATCAACAGTTATAAGTAAATTATGTTTCAATCATTCTTGGTGAAAATATTTCCTTCGGATTTTACTCAATTAATTGGAATATATGATAATTTTTACTAGGCAATCTATGAAAAATTAATTTTAAAATTTTCAAATTAGCGTCCAAAAAAATCTATAGTTTATGACGTTACAGATTAGAACATATTTTGTCTAATTTGTTATGTTAAAGAAAATTATTTGATCAAATAAAAAACGAAGTTTTGATGAATTTTTTTTTAAACATGAATATATAGGATAAAGTTGTAGAATTTTTATCGTAAGGTTTGTTTTAGTATTGTGCCCCATACAAAAAATGTCTCTAGATCCGCCCCTGATCATACATATACAAGTCTAGATGAACTAACAGAAGGATAATTTGGCATATAACTTCTGGATTAGTTGAAAAATCTTGGAAAAACTTTTGATTTTTTTTTTCATTTTTTGCCTTGCCTTATGAGTAAAAAGCCAAAAAACCATAAGAACAATTATAGAGTGGGGATTTGGTTAAGTATGCTTAAGCAAAAAACAAAAAAAGAGAAAAAAAACAATTACCTTTTTGCCTTTTTGCTCAATTTTATATGTCTTTATTTGTAAAAATTATTAGTTTGTAGATGAAACTTGAGGATATGAATTTAATAAGAACAATATACATTGCCTCAACAATTTTGTTGATTTACAAATTTATTTTACATAGACTCAACCAATATTGCAGTGAATAAAACAAATGTTTTGTTATGATGGGTTCAAGTTTATATTTGCGTTTAAAGTTTAAATTTAAAATTTTAGATCTTATTTTTAAAGGTTTGTTGTTTAGTTATGATGAGTTAAAGTTTAGTTTTATAATTTAAAGAATCAACTCTTTAATTAAAAATTTATTTTCTCGAAAGACATTGACAAATAGGGTAAAGAAACAAATATAAGTACTTTTTGAGAATAACTTTTTCCCAAAAAACGAGGAATAAAGTAGTCATATGCTTTAGTAATAGTGAATTTGACATCTTATCATCAAGCATTTATTTAACCTCCGATCCAGTTACAACTTTGTATGGGTAATGGAATCATCTTTGTGATCTTACTACACATATTTAAGATTCGATGAAGAGATTTTTGAGTCGTTAGGCATCTGTACAAAGAGACAGAGGCCTCATGGATCATTTGGCAAAAAGCTTATCATAGGACAATTAGCAATATACTCTTTTGTTTTCGTCTGAATCTTTGTTCAACGTGCAATTCAAATATGTTAATAAAATAAGTTGTCATGATCATTTCTCTCTGTTGAGACTCAAAGTGTATTGGACTTATTTAGTTGTGTTTACACTTTTAATATATTGAATAGTGTCTCATCATATCTTCGCTTATGTGATTTTACTTACGCATAAATTATTTCATTTGTACCATTATCCAATGTGAATTAATGCAACATTTATGTTTATGCGACTACATATTGTCCAAACTCACTGCTTTTTTGTAACTTGCTTTGCTTGCATTAATTTATAATGTTCATTCTAATGTTTATTTCTGCTTCAAAACTATGTATCATTATCCGAGACCCAAGCCAAATTCCTTTATCAATACACATAAGTCACGACCCTGGTCAAGGGTTATGTTGCTTAGTTATTGTATCTCATAACATCTGTTTTTCTTCTACAAGGATTGAAATTTATTCTATCTATTGCCCGTTGGATTCTTCTGGTCATCCTTACTATTCAAGTTAATTAGCTAAGTTGGATAGTACCCACACTATCATATGTTTTTGAGTTAGGACGAATGTAGGGGGTTTTTCCAATGGGTGCACAATACTAATATTTCTTTTCGAATATGTTGGTTTTCCTCGACTAATTATGCTTGAGTAAAATTGAAGCATATTTTAAATGTTAGAAACTATTGTTTGCACCCTATGATGTTTACCATAGAGAAAAGAAAAGTTTTAGAAAAACAAGCATAAGCATTGCATTATATAAAATTACATAAACACGAAAATGGAAATGACACTATAAGCATGATTTATATGGTAGCAATTGTTATTAGTGGTCCGTAGTATTTCATCAAATTGTGTGTAGGCCTTTCTAACAAATTATTTACACTTTTCAATTAAGTTATCTTTAATGTAATTACAACATCTTCAAATTTAATATTAAAAGTACTGTAACATCTGGCTTGATTTTCTTTCAAAGATAATTTTTAATATTATATGATCACTCCTTGAAAACACAAAAGCAAACATCACTCATTACTATATCTACAACAACAATGAAAAATAAAATACTATTATCTTGATAAAACTACGCTCATTACTGTGAGCGGCACAAGTGGTACAGTGGTTACCACCTCTGTTGGCCAAGCTCACTTACCCGGGTTCGAACCCGGGGTGATATCCTTTTCAGGGAACTACTAAGCCACTAGACTGATGACAAAAAAAACTGCACTCATTACTTTATCCTCTTCAAACACACACACATTAATCTTATGCCACTAAAAATCATATACTACTGGTGTTGGTTTTGTGTTGTTTACTATTTCAACATATTTAATAATATACTAAGGTGAACAGTAAAAACAAAGAAATTGTACCATAAAAGTTTCTTACAAAAATATTATCAAATAAATTCTAAAATAATAATTGAATAAACAAATATGTAAAATGGAAATTTCTATTGTCGAAGAAATGATTTATTAGTTAAAGTTAAGAGAATATAAAATTTTAAGAGTAAATTTGTGGGAAAATGGTATACAGATGATTAATTTAATAAATTTTAATACTTAATGTAAATAATATAATACTAATTAATATTCAAAATATACGGAAATGTTTGAAAATGTATCCAAAAATACTCAAAAATATCTGAAATAAACCAAAACTATCCCAAAAAATACCCAAAGGTTACTTAATTCAATCGAAACAGATTGGAAACCGAAATTGAAATATTTTGAAACCTGTTTGGTTACAGTCTTTGAAACATGAAAAATTCAAAAAACCGAATATAAAAACTGAGTACCCAAACCATTGAATGCTCTTGCTGTAACACAAATTGTATGTCTACAAAGAAGAGTTTACTACAAAAGAAACAAGTTTATTAAAAAAATGTTTAGATAGACTTCATACACTAATCCATCTATTTAAAAGAGAAATACAACATTAACTCAAATTAACGATATTTATAAAAAAATAGAATTTGAGTGAAAGACTTTATAATGGAAAACATAAATTTTAGAAATTTGATTTTATGAAATAACAATTAATTAAATTTTAGTGCATTACTTTTTCATTGGATTTTGTTTTGGTTTTTATATTTGTCGTATTAGTTTAGATATTAAAAATAAATTCTTAAAATTATATTACATTTTAGTATATTTTGATTGAACTTAATTTCAGATTAAATATGAATACAAAAAGTTAAATACGACTAGATATACAAATAGAAACTACAAATTAATTTTTAGCTGATCTCACGTAAAATCGATCTCACATACTATCACTGTAAGTATTAGATTTGGAAAAAAACAGTAACAAAATTTTTAACTAACAACGAAGTTAACAACCAAAACTGAATCTTCCGTTTTTATATTAAGTGAATGCACAATCAGCCCTAGATATGGCAACTCACGTCCTATATAATCCTTGACGATAAAGTGTCTGCCTTATCAAGTAACATTGATGCTTTCGAACCTAAACACTTTTTAAATAAATGAACGCATCAAATGGCAAGAAAACTCTCTATATGCAGAGAGCATTATTTTCCCCCAAAACATGAAAGATGACAACTCTAACAATATAAACATAATATATAACACATAACCCGCGCGTAGCGCGGGAATTCCCCTAGTCTAACTAATTAAAAGTAACTAATTGAAGCATTTGAGAGTATACACATCAGCAAAACAACCTACTCTAAAATGATGCCACCTAAG
>OVAN01000953.1:0-43787 GCA_900406275.1 Anastatica hierochuntica | reverse complement strand
CATTCTTTGAAGCCCTTAAATTCACTGAGAAATTTGAGTGGAACCAAGAGGCCGAAGATGCCCTAGTCAAACTCAAGGAATACCTCACAACACCACCTCTTCTCTCAAAACCCCAAGATGGAGAGCCACTACTCTTGTACCTGGTCGTTTCAGAGCATGCAGTAAGTGTCGTCTTGGTCAGAGAAGAAGGAAACAAGCAGCGTCTGGTGTACTACGTAAGCAAGTCCCTTCTGGATACCGAGACTCGCTATAGTCACTTGGAAAAGCTGGCTCTCGCCTTGGTCGTCTCGGCCAGGAAGTTGCGTCCCTATTTCCAGGCTCACCCGATGATAGTCATCACTTCTTTCCCTATCAACTCTGTACTCCACAATCCTGAAGTATCTGGAAGATTAGCGAAATGGGTAGTGGAACTAGGCGAGTACGATGTGATCTTCCGCCCTGCCACGATAATTAAATCACAGGTCCTGGCAGACTTCATAGCAGAATTCTCCCCGCCGATGGTACCAAGGGCGGAAGAAGAAGTTAGAATCCAGCAGGAAAGTAAAAGCAAAGAAGAATGGACACTTTACGTGGATGGATCCAGCAACATACGGGGAGCGGGAGTAGGCCTCGTGCTCATCTCACCAAGAGGAAAAGTGGTATCAAGAGCAGTAAGATGCAACTTTAGAGCCACCAACAATGAAAGTGAGTATTAAGCCTTAATTGTTGGGCTCGGCCTGGCAAGAGATTTAGGAATAGAAAACCTATAGGTTTACAGTGATTCCCAATTGATCGTAAGCCAGACGCAAGGTGACTACCAAGCAAAAGATGCTAGCATGACCAAGTATCTGGCCATAGCTAAGAAGCTCATTGATTCGTTCAGAGCATGCAAACTCACACAGATCCCGAGGGAGCAAAATTCGCATGCGGGCGCCCTGGCCAACGTGAACTCAGCCCTAAAAACCATATAGCCAATGAGCATACCTTTGTTGGTTCTCCAATGGCCGGCTACTGACGATGACGCCGAAGGACCTCAAGTCTCCAACATCGAAGAAGAAGAAACTTGGATGACGCCCATTATTTCCTACCTAAAGGATGGCGTCCTGCCCAATATAAGGAGTGAATGGTGTAAGATCAAAAGGCAAGAATCCCGCTATTGCTTGATTCATGGAAAACTCTATAGAAGGTCTTTCTCAGGTCCATACCTCAAATATGTAAAGTCGGAAGACGCAGACTTAGTCCTCAAAGAACTACATTAAGGCGAGTGTGGATCCCACACTAGTGGAAGAATCTTGGTGGTAAGGGCCAAGAGGACAGGCTACTATTGGCCTACAATGGCCCATGACGCCCCCCAAATGGCCAAGTACTGTGATAAATGCTAGAAGCACGCACAAGTATCCAAGCTACCCCCGGAAAACCTCAAATCCGTAAGTTCTCCATGGCAATTCATGAAGTGGGGAATGGACACTGTAGGAAAATTCCCAACAGCTCCTAGCCAGTTGGAAAACCTTTTGGTATTTATGGACTACTTCTCTAAGTGGGTGGAGGCAGAAGCCTTGAGCAAGATTACATATGTCCAAATCAAGAGGTTCCTCTGGAAGAACGTGGTAACACGAATCAGAACACCTCAAGAGATAGTTACAGACAATGGCCCGCAGTTCACAAGCAAAAACTTCAAGAAGTTTTGCGAAGATTGGGGCACAAAACTAAGCTTTGCAACTCCTAGAATCCACAATCCAATGGACAAGCCGAGTCTACCAACAAGACAATAGTCAATCTTTTGAAAAAGAGGTTGGACGATGCCAAAGGCAACTGGGTCGAAGAACTTCCAGCTACCCTATGGGCATGTCAAACTAGCATCAAGACTTCAACATGAGAAACACCATTCTCCCTGGTCTATGGAATAGAGGCGGTGTCCCCCGCCGAAGTCAGCGTCCCTACAGCTAGGTCAGAACTTCTAACCCCAAGAGAGAATGAAGAGCTGATGGCTTTGTCCCTGGATCTCCTTGACGAAAAAAGGGAAGCCGCATGAATCCGAAACTGGAGGTACCAACAGGAAGTAACTCGCAGCTACAACAAGAAGGTACGAACCCAGACGTTCCAGCATGTCGAATGGGTGCCACGCCAAGACAAAAAAAGCAAGAGACAAAAAAGAATTGCTTATTCTGCTTAAAAGAGAGGGGCTAACCCGAAAGCAGAGTGCTGAGCAGAAAGTAAAATAGCTTAACCTTGTTTTCCAGGTCACAGTAAATGCAAAAGCTATGTGACCTGAGCATGGAGCATCACCTAAATCTACTTACCCAGACGTGGGAAGTAAATGAAAGTCTGGCACTTAGATCTCTTTGCGGGGAAGATCCATACCAGCAACACCAATAAGATCGATAGTGGCTTCGCTGCAGGAAGCAGAATGCAGCAAAAGCAGACAGCTACTTCCGGATAGCTAAATGCCAACAAGCTAGTGGTTACCTCCGGGTAACAGAATGCCAACAAGCTAGTGGTTACCTCCAGGTAACAAAATGCCAACAAGCTAGTGGTTACCTCCGGGTAACAAAATGCCAACAAGCTAGTGGTTGTTGGGGTCAAAAACGGTTACGACAAAATCGATGCATAAAAGAGTAACGGAAACATAGTCTCTCCTTTAAAAATGAAAATCGTCAAAGGATTATCAATTCCGAGGATCTTGCCATCTAGTATATCCCGTCTCGACCAAATGTCAAAACTCCGCGTCTAGAATTCCACAAGCGGCTGCTTCGCAAAGTCCAGTCACTCGCGGGAAACTAAACGCGAGAATAACAAAATCAACGTTAAAGACCTCCGAGAGACCTCGCTAAATGAGTCCCGGAGCGACAAGAAGTCACAGTAAACAACGGATAACCTCGTCGCTTCGAAAATATGAGTGATACGAACAACGGCAAGTCTAGCCGTCCAACGAGCTCCTGACCACCGTCTGGACGCCTGATGGGCGCTAGTCCAACGTTTTCTCGATCGTCTCTCCTTCGAAAATACGAGAGATACGAACAACGGCAAGTCTAGCCGCCCAACGAGCGCCAGACCACCGTCTAGACGCCCACGGGGCGCCCAGACCACCGGCTGGACGCCCAATGGGAGCCCAGACCACCGTCTGGACGCCCAATGGACGTCTATTCCAACGCTTTCCCAATCGTCTTCTCCTTCGAGTCCCGGTTCAAGCGTTTCTTGTTTCGTCCCGATGGGAATCTCCGTTGAAGTTTCACGCAATAATTGTAACGACTCCTACTTTCTGTAAAAACTTCGTATCGATCGTATGAAACGATAATAGTTAACTCGAACACCTACATTGTCTTAACCATACGATCGGTCTTATCATTTCGTAAAACCATCACCGCGTAGTCGTGCGAAGGACGATTTCTCCGAAAGAAATCGTAAAAATCACTTTGTCGCTAAACGGCCCCCGAAGACCCAAAACACGACAAAAGTCCACTTACGATTTTGGGATGAGAACGGGCCCAGTTGCGTCAACGATCTATCCGTATTTCGCGAAAGATAAAAGGAAAATACGATAAATTAAGAATCTGAATATAAATATGGAATATTCGTCAAGATATAGAATATTCTCGAAAAAATGGAATATTTCCCTGGGAGGATACGCACAAATCTAGGGCGAAAAAGGAAACGAATTTAACCTAAAAAGGCATATAAAAGGGGGGGCTTAGGAGAAGAAGGATACAGACAGAGAAATTTCTTCACAACTCATACTTAGAGCTTTAGGTTTTATTTTCATTTTTTGCTAGCGAGCTGCGTTTCGATTAGGTTTACAAGTCTTACGCAGTTACATCTAGGGTACTCGCCGACAGCTCTTGCGGCCACAACTTATCACCTGTTGTAACGCTCAACGCATATTTGAATAAGATCTCTGTTGCTCTATTCTTCTTTTGATTCTCTTTTACGTTTATCTCGTCGTTTGTTTTTTCGTACTTTTGATCTGTCGCTGTTGGTTTAGCAGATATCCAGGACCTCAAGGAAAGTTAGGGTTTCTTGGCTTTCCTCCGAATACGAATATCGACAGTACGAATTTCAGTTCCCACAGTTTGGCGCTAGAAGGAGGGGGGCCTATTCACGCAGGGTACAGATCAATCTAACTCACAGCCGCGAAACGCTAGATCGAACATGACTATAGACGACCAGAACACTTAACCAGCTCGTGACGGCGAAAGCGCCAACGACAACGTTGAAAGCACTCTGGTTACAAACAACATCGCGGTCAACGCTAACGCAAACACCATGGTATTCCAGGAGATCAAAAAGATATTCTTGACTCTCGAACAGAAGTCGGTCGAACAAGACAACTGACTAGCTCTCTCGCTAAACAGGTTGAAACCCTAACCGCGAGGACTATAACCATCCTTCCGCATGGAGCTACTAGACTCCGCGAAAGAACACTCGTTTTCACCACTCCGCGCGACTTATTCCAGAATGCGCCGGAAAATCCATCAAGACGGAGCCCCGATGTAATCTTCCCTGTAGCACCTCAGAATAACGTGGAAGATCCCCCAGATCTCGAAAAGGAAATGGAGGATAACGAAGCCGAGTGAATTGACCTGGACTCCAGCGATCAAACTGATTCCACAGATGAAGACGCTGACGTACACCCAAGAAGGGTTAAGGGTCACACAACACTGAAGAATTCTCAGCTCAGTGAACCAATGACGGAAGAAGAAGAAAATATCTTCTGGTAGAGCAAGAGAAGCAAGCCGAGGAGCAGGCCAAAGCCATTCGCAGGACGCGCCAACCATCTCGAAAAAAGACCTCTGACGATCGCCACGAGGTTCGCGATCTCGGCGACTACATCGCAAAAACAGCGGCAGAGGTCAAAGCGGTAACATCGAATATCCATCACGCGACTAGTGTCGCGCCAGAGATCGACAGGATCCTCGAAGAGGCTCAAAATACTCCATTCACTGCTCGCATAATGCACAACAGAGTCTCCGATCCCAGGAAAATGAAAATCCCAATGCATGACGGAACTTCCGATCTGAAAGCTCACCTGCAGACTTTCTAGAGCGCGATGGCGAGATCCAAGCTCAAGGAAGACGAGAAAGATGCTGGCTTTTGCCACCTATCTGTCGAGCATCAGAAGTTTCCGTCAACTCTCCTCGGAATTTCTCAAACAGTAGTCCAATGGAGCCTGTCTCAAAGAGAAGACGAATCTCTCTGAGATTTCATGAACAGGTTCAAGATAGTAATGTCGAGAGTCAGCGGGATCAACGACAAAGTGGCGGTAGACGCACTTAGGAAGACTCTCTAGTACAAGTCGAAGTTCAGAAAGTGGATACCTCTCGAGAAACCACACACTATTCAGAACGCGCATCATAAGACCACAGATTTCATCATCATCAAAGAAGAGATGAAAATCCTATCGCAAAAATACAGACCTGCGAAGGCGTCCTCGAAAGACTTAACTTCTGAACAGAAAGAAAAAACGAAGGTCCTTCGTAACGACAAGTACGTCCATCATGAGGGAGAAGATGTCTGGGGGGCGCACAACTACGCTGTCAATTCCCCGTCTAAACAAGGTAGCACGTCGGGAAACACCTGAACACGGAACACGTCATATGACGAAAACACCTTCTACGAGTTTCACCAAGCAAAGGGTCACTCCACTGCAAACTGCAAAGCTCTCGGAGAGAGGTTAACGGCGAAACTGCTCGCGGGGGAGATCTCGGACATAACCAGCATAAAAGACCTCATACGCGATACAGATCGCCCACTCAGGACCGAGAAAGCACCCACTCAAGGAACCCAAGCAGATGGGAAACGCGTAAGGAGGCCTGACGACAAAGGCAACGATTCCAATCGCCGCAGGGTGAATATGATCATCGGATGGCCGCAATACTTTCGCGACATCGTTTCATCGATAAAAGCATATCACCGAAAGGCTGAGTCAAGTGCAAACTGGTCCATGCCACTCGACACTGCAAGTGAGACCGCAAGTAATGCCATCACTTTCGAGGAACGCAAAACTGTTGGACTCGACAAACCCCATAACAATCCTCTCGTGATCGACCTTGTCATAAAAGATCTTGAAGTCGCCAGGATCCTCATCGATACGGGAAGTACCGTCGATATCATCTTCCGTGATACCCTCAAGAGGATGAAGATTGACTTATCCGAGGTCATACCCACACCGAGACCGCTCATGGGTTTCTCAGGAATGACTTCGATGACTCTCGGATCGATCAAACTTCCAGTGGTAGCGAAGGAGATAACAAAAGTTGTCAATTTTGCGGTCGTCGACCAACCTTCCATCTACAACGTGATCATGGGAACGCCATGGATAAACTCCATGAAGGCAGTTCCATCGACCTACCACTTGGGCATTAAATTCCCAACCCTCTACGGAATCTCCATGATATGGCGATGCCAAAAACAATCACGACTTTGCTTCCTGGCCGATCATAAGCTAAGACAAGTCGCAATGATTCCCATGGCCAAACCCAAATGAATAAAGACGACTCATCCATTAGCCGAAAACACTTAGTAGAAAGACGTGCCAAAATCGTCAACTCGGGAAATAGCTCAGCCCGAAGGAAACAAGCAAACTTTCGAGCCGAACACTCCCGACAAGGAAACGCCCTCAACACTCGAGGAAACTGTCGACCCATCTGTAGTCATCGAGACTTAAACGGCTGATGCAACTCTGCGAAACGAGTAATCACTCACGGCAATAGATTGAACTACGAGACGGCTTGATCCTCGAAAGAAGTACGTAGGCAGCTCTTCGCGAGAAGAGTTCAGCTGTCCCCCTCTTTAAAAAAAGGGGGAGTGGGTCAACTTCCACACTTTGTTAACAAACATCGACTATAACTTGTTCACCAACACAATCTACCACAAAGCGGAAAAACTTCCAGAAAAAGCGAGACGTCGCGAGTTTCCGAGAAGCACGACTCCGAACTAGATCAAAAGCACCTAAAGACAGTCGCAAGACTATCCACCCGCTCGTCGATTGGCCCCGACGGACGAACTAATCACTCACATTAACCCGCTCTTTTCGAAGAATGGGTTCTCATACATCCGACTAGGATAATAGCGCGCTATAAAAGAAATCCAAAATTTTGGTCATCACTTCCAAACGACTCAAAAATTATCTTTGGAGAGATGGTCGGTTCCTGATTGATGCAAGTCATATAAGCCGAGAACTTATCACAAACTTCAATATCGAGACGAAACCAGGTTGAAATCAAAAATGGGAAACATAAGCCGGAGTTAGTCACCGCACGTCCTAAAACCGAGATTAGACCTAGGTCTTTCCCTAAACCCAGTACACTGGTCTCTAATATCTCAAGGCATGATATCTAACCAATACGAGATCCTAAAACAAGTCTCTTCGTTCATATCTAAACGCTCAAGAAAGTTTACGAAACATCTTAACACCCCGAACGAGCAACGCATAGAATGATCAACGAAAAGAGTTTAATACGAGATGACAACTCGTGTTTTCCCTCTACACCAAATCAAACCAATCCCAACACACTGGTTTCAAACATCTCAAGACATAGTATCTAACCGGTACAAGATTACAAAATTTGTCTCTTCGCCTATGTTCTCACGTTCAAGAAAATCCGAAAAAGTAAATCATTCGACAACTCGCATCCGAAACGAACAACGAATATAGCAATTCTCAGAAGAGTAGACATGAAACGATAACTCATTATCTTTCTTTGCAACGTTAACACTACTTATATGCAACCAAATCAAAATGAAAAAAATCATTCATTAACACTTAAATTACAAGGTGAGGGGTTTCAAGGCCACACACGGCCAACCCCGACAAACATAAAATGGCCACACTTGGCCAAAATACTACTAATAAATAAGGAACACGCTCCTTCAACAGACGAACAGTTCTTGCTCAGAAATCGTACTTGAAATAGCCAGAGATCGAAAAGTTGCATACGCTAGATGGTCCCGGGTTTTGATCAACCGCGTCCTCGTCACACCGAGCAATGTCCCCCACTTCCCCCGAATCGGGAGAAACGGGAATCGGGGCCCAGTGACCTCGAACCCTCTCTTCGATAGACGGGATCAAAGACACGACTTCCTTGCACTTTTTTACGTGACCGGACATTTTGTCCATTTCAAGGTTGTATGAATCGTTAGGAAGCTGGGTAAGATACAGAACCCCCACCGAACCACGACATTCGCGGTATTCTCCAAAGGTCTGATGACCACGCTTGTATTCTCCACCGCAAACTAGATCGAGCGATTTGCCACAATCGAGGCGACCTCTCGCTTCCCGCGCTTGTACTGCGATGCTTGACTTCGCGCCAATTCTCTTTCGCGAGCGTTCTCTTCTTCAAGTCTCTCAGCCTTGAATCGAGCCATCTCTGCCTCCATGTTGCTCGCCCGAAGGGACTCATCCATCACATGGAGAATCTGCAAAAAGAAATCGTTGAAAGTTAGGAGCGATGTCACTCGAACGATTGAAATCATATCGTGTGCACGGAAACTAGCCCACAAGCACAAACGCGAGGCCTCTGCATATAGCCCAAACCTAATGAATCCCGCGCTAGCCGCTGTTCGATACGTCGGAGCATCAATGGAAGCGAAAAAGGCGTCTCACTACGGCCCTTCTACAAAAGGCGGCACCGAAGGTTGACTCGGACCACTCCCATCTCCGCTGAGTATATTTCGGTGCCACGACCCTCTCCCATTCTCGGCGATGCCGCCCTCGTTAGTGGGCGCGCACTCGTTTTAGGAGATTTGTCCCTCTCCAAGTCGGGAGGCAACTCGTACAGGGTAAAGTCATCCATGGTCGATTCAAGCTCCCCTTTTGAAATCGCGTCGGGCTAAGTACGATTCTTGTGGTACGTAACTGCGTTACAAACTCGCTGCGGGAAAAGTAACCCCAGTGGAACGGATCACCTCGGAGAATGTCCCTAACAATGTAGATATCTTCCGGATGCGGTGGAAGGGGATCCAAAACTGCCAAACGAAAGAACTATCAAATACCAACAAATGAAAAGAAAACGGCCAGAGTATCAAAAGTGATACCCGCGGGACCCCATTCATGGCGAAAAGAAGAAATGTATTCACTCTCGACGGAGGCACTATCTAAATGAACAATGAAGTATCGTTTTTTCAAATCATGAAAGTTGGACGTAAACGATTGGAGCACCGCCATATTTTTCCTTGTCTTGAGGCAATATCGAAGCGATTTACCCAGGGCCGACAGAGTTAAAAACGCCAATAGATAATCGACGCTTAAGTCAATCCCTCACTTGTAACCCAAAACCAAGAGTCCAACGAGGTGTTGGAGACAGATGGGCGAGAGTTTACCGATCGATAAACCATAATGATCCAAAATTTGGACTATGACTCTCGGAATGGGAAACCACAATCGGCAAAGCAGCAAATGCGCCTCGTAGCACGTAAGGTAACCACGAGGCGGAGAATCAGTTTCCTCTATGGCTCTCGGCATTCGGAACTCAACCTCATCCGGGACTCGGCAAAAATCCTAGATGACAGCGAGGAATGATTTTCGACACTCACTCGGCCTACGGGCGTCCTTTTTGAATTTCGGTCTCTGCNACCACACGTAATCTGCCAATATTCCCTCGCTTCATCAGGGTCGACGGAGTGCGGCACGAATTCGACCTTCGGTATAACTTCGCCTTCTTGAACTTGTAGGCTCTCGAGGTCAAAAGTCGACGGCAAGGCATTCGCAGAAACTTTTTTTACCTTCAGCAATTTTTTGTGAAAATGAGCAAGTGGAAGACTTGGAGAGTTACTTCTCTCATTTATAGAAAGAGAAATTTACTATTCATCTTCGGACTTTTTAGTCATCGATTCCGCCTAACTTACCTAACGTGCCTTAAAAGTTTGCAAGAACATTTCAACGATTCTTGCAAATTGTGGGGCTAACTGTTGGGATCAAAAACGGTTACGACAAAATCGATGCCTAAAAGAGTAACGGAGACATACTCTCTCCTTCAAAAATGAAAATCGTGAAAGGATGATCAATTCTGAGGCTCTTGCCATCTAGTCAATCCCCTCTCGACCAAATGTCAAAACGCCACGTCTAGAATTCCACAAGCGGCCGCTTCGCAAAGTCCAGTCACTCGCAGAAAACTAAACACGAGGATAACGAAATCAACGTTTAAGACCTCCGAGAGACCTCGCTAAACGAGTTCCGGAGCGACAAGAGGTCACCGTAAACAATGGATAACCGCGTCTCTTCGAAAATATAAGTGATACAAACAACGGCAAGTCTAGCCGCGCAACAAGCTCTAGACCACCGTCTGGACGCCCAAAAGGAGCTAGTCCAATGTTTTCCCGATCGTCTCTCCTTTGAAAATACGAGCGATAGGAACAACGGCAAGTCTAGCCGCCCAACGAGAGCAAGACCACTGTCTGGACGCCCACTGGGCGCCCACAACACAGGTTGGACGCCCAGTGGGCGCCCAGACCACCGTCTGGACGCCCATTGGGCGCCCAGACCACCGTCTGGACGCCCATTGGGCGCCCAGACCACCGTCTAGACACCCATTGGGCGCCCAAACCACCGTCTGGATGCCCAATGGGCGTCTAGTCCAACGCTTTCCTTATCGTCTTCTACTCTGAGTCTTGGTTGAAGCGTTTCTTGTTTCATTCCGATTGGAATGTCCGTTGAAGTTTCGCGGCAATAATCGTAAAGACTCGTAGTTTTCGTAAAAACTTTGTATCGATCGTATGAAACGATAAAGGTTAACTCGAACACCGACATTGTCTTAACCATACGATCGGTCTTATTATTTTGTTAAACCGTCACCGCATAGTCGTGCGAAGGACGATTTCTCCGAAAGAAATCGTAAAAATCACTTTATTGCTAAACGGCCCACGAAGGCCCAAAACGCGACAAAAGTCCACTTACGATTTCGGAACGAGAACGGGCCTAGTTGCGTCAATGATCTATCCGAGTTTTGCGAAAGATAAAAGGAAAATACGATAAAGTAAGAATCTGAAGATAAATATGGAATATTCGTCAAGATATGAAATATTTCCGCGGGAGGATATGCACAAATCTAGGGCGGAAAAGAAAACTAATTTAACCTACGAAGGCATATAAAAGGGAGCTAAAGAGAAGGAGGATAGAGACAGAGAAATTTCTTCACAACTCATACTTAGAGCTTTAGGTTTTATTTTTGTTTTTTGCTAGGGAGCTGCGTCTCGATTAGGTTTACAAGTCTTACACTATTAGATCAAGGGTACTCGCCGAAAGCTCTTGCGGCCACGACTTATCAAATGTTCTTACGCTTATCGCATATTCGAATAAGATATCTATTGCTCTTATTCTTCTTTCGATTCTCTTTTATGTTTATCTCGTCGTCTGGTTTCTTTATACTTTTGTTTTTTCGTTGTTGGTTTAGCATCTATTCGGGACCTCAAGGAAAGTTAGGGTTTCCTGGCTTTCCTCAAAATACGAATATCGACAGTGCTAATTTCGGTTCCCACAGTGGTTACCTACGGGTAACAGAATGCCAACAAGCTAGTGGTTACCTTTGGGTAATAGAATGCCAAAAAGCCAGAAGATACCTCCGGGTATCAAGAGGCCAAAAATGCATCTTTGGAATCTAAGCATTGTTTAAGGACAAGAAGCAGAACCCCTTAAAAAAAGAGATAATGAGATTATCCCAACTTGGAAGTCAAGAAGTCTCGCAAGACACGACGAAGGCCAGAGGTTATGAAGCCAGAAGTCAAACCAGTCGGAACATCGATAAGAGACCAGAGGCTAGAAAGCCGGAAGTCGAGACAATCGAGACTCATAGGCCAGAGGCTTATAGCCAGAAGCTAGTCGATCGAGGTGCCAATGGTAAAAGGCCTGTCCAAAGCCACACAGTGAATGTCATCTCTGAATATATGTCAAAAGTCTGTTAAGGCAAAAAGACGATAGAGAACTAGAGAAACATGAACACATTCTTGAAAGGCTACGAAGGGCTGAAGTACGAGTCTTAAGCCCCGAAGGGCAAACAAAAAAAAGGCCTGGAAGGCCACCAAAGAGTTAAGGCCACTAAGGCCATGAAAAGTCATTACAAAGCCCGCAAGGGGCAGAAGTAGGCCCACGCAGGGGCAGATCATCATCAACAAAAAATAAATCCCACAAGGGGAGAGCAGCTTGTTTCTCGGTTCCATGTTTGGAGGCTAGGCAGTTGGAGGATCAGGAGAGGCAGAATTCTCGGCATTTGGCGGTGAGTCCGCTGGAGGTGTAGAAGTCATGGCTGGGGGAATCTCTGGTTCATCTTCAAAGGTGGGAGCTTTGAGGCCATTGTCTTCCGCCTCCGCTATAATCACCAACTTGTAATTCTCAAATTCCTCCCTCAAGTTCTAAGACATCGCCTCACCATTGAGGTAGTCCCGGACCATCTCCTAACGCCCCATGATCTTAGCGCCATTGACAGTCATGGACATCTCCTCCGTGAAGGTGGCCACCCTGGCATCCAGGTTGCCAAGCTGTTCTTCCAGCTTTGCCTTCTCCTCAGTCAAGGTGAGGACCTTTTCTGCCGCCTTCTCGTTCTCTGATTCTAGCCCTCGGAACAATCCCTTCATCTCCCTCATCTCCTTCTCCAAGCCAGCAGACCTGTCCTTCTCTACCTTCAGCTTGGCGAGATAGTCCTCCACTTGGGCCTTCCCTGCAAAAATCACCTCTGTGGCGATCTGATCCTTGGCATGGAAGAGCGATGCAGATTGTGAAAAGCAAAGAGAAGGAAGGTTAAACAAGAAAAAAAAAGAAACAATCAAAAGTCAGCCGAAAGCCAAAGNCTTGATCATCTCCTTCTGTGCATGGTCAAAGATGCCTATATTGTCAGAACTGGGAGGGCTAGAAGAAAGCGCAGGGAAGACGGAGCTCTGCAGGTGCTCTAGGCCACCATCAAGATCACGGGCAGAGGAGGAGGACTGCTTGGCAGGGATACTCTTCTGCATCTTGCTGGAGGCTGAGGCCTTCTGGGTCCCCTTCCTCTTGGACCCAGCTGAGGGAGACCCCGAGATCTCCACCACCTCTAGAGTCTTGCTCCCAGACGCCAACTTTGCCTTCCTTGCCACCTGAGCCTTTTTAAAGTCCTCTAACGCCTTGGACCCAGATCCTGACATATTCTGTGCAAAGCGACAAAAAGTTAGTCAAAAGGAAGATAGAAAACAAAAGTAAAAGGCAGTAGACAAACCCCTGATGCTGCTTTGGCTCAAAGTTTCCTACCTCAACAAGAACGAGGTGCTCCTTTCTTTAGCAAAAATCTCTAAAGCTTCCTCAGCTTTCTCCTTGCCTTCCTCTGATTTCTCCGTAGAAACCTCTGCAAAAATGAAAGGGCAAGAAGGTTAATGACAAAGCTAGAAGCAATGAAGAGAAAAGCATCCTAGACCTACCAGTGAACTTCCAAAGAGTAGAGAATCCAGAAGATGATCTAACTCTCATAAAAACGAACTTCTGAGCCCAATGTTTTGTGAAAGCCGCCCCCTTGCTCTCCTCCTTTTCGAGCTCCAACACCAAAGGAGCACATCTCGAGGGCGGAAGTAATATCTGCCCTCACTAGGAGGAATATGGGTAAAGTAATAGGAGTAAAGAAGCTCGTTTATGCCGAGATCCAGCCCATGAAACTCATTGAACACCTGGATGGCAGTAAGGATCCTCCAAGAAGGCGGGTTTAGATTGGAAGGATGGATGTTGAAGTGTTCCGAGACTTTCCTCACCAGAGCCGGTATCATACCCCTAACTTTGGCCTCGAAATAGCCTTCATACATGGCTCCTGGGCATTCAGAAGCCCTCTCGTCTTTCCTAAGCACCCTCAGATGGGCACTCTCCCTGATGGAATATTGTTGCCGCCAATCTTCCAAGATCTCAGAGCTAACATTAGAAAAAAGACCTACCTTTAGGAGCTCTGGACCCGCAGCGGATTGCAAGAGCTCAGGATTGGCTTCAGGGATCTTCGTGTCCTCGGAAGATCCTTTACCCTCGATAGAAGGACAAATCCTGATCAAATGCCTCTTTCGAACGTGAGCACCGACGGAAGACAAAGCTACGAGAGAGAACTCATTACCAAATCTAGTCATTCTGGGCTCAGAGGGGTTTCGATCTTGAATCTAAGGTTTGATTGTGGCAAGAGAGCTTAGAAGCTAAGATCCAGAACCCTAAAAGTTATTTTCTAGAATCTATCCTAATAGAAGCGAAAAGAGGAAGGAGGAAGAAGATTTAACCTTAAATCGCGAATGAAAAGCTCGACAATGATTCCGGAAGCAAAGTGTTTAGCAGAAAAAGGAAGCAGATGAAGATAAAATTCAAGAAAGTAAAGAAAGAAAGATTTAAAAGATCAAGTCCAACCGTACGCGTATAATCACATGCGCATATTTTGCGGTGGTAACAGCTATATTTTTCTTCTCAAATCTTTGCAAAATATTAATCAACGGCTACAATTTCTTCCTCCGATCTTCACGAAGTCAATGACTGAGATCTTTCAACAAAATAACAGTCCTTGAAAAGTGCTAAGGACTCATGAAATTTGAAAATCAAAGCCCTAAGGCTGGACGTCAAGAGCAAGACGCAACCTCCTACTGCAATTGTGCCCATTACCTAATAGTATTCAAACTAAAAGCAAGCAGAAACTTATGGGACGTAAAGGCGGCACAAGTCACAACTAAAAAGGCCAAGCAACTAATGGCTTCCTGCCTAACCCATATGGAAGACTTGTTATTCCACAGCTTCAGATCGAACCTGCGCAATAAGGGCAAACTGTTGGGAGTAATTTAGGCCATGGGAATTCCCCCAGGCTTAGATGGAGTACAACAGTAAGACCTCAAAGAAGGGGAATGCCCAGAAGCAGGAAGCCAGATGACGTTGCATAGCCGGAAGCATGAAGCCTGCCGACCGCCGCCTATTGCTTATTTTTACTATTTAAATTAGCAGATAATGATGTATATTCTAGATAAAGATACATATATTATGTAGATAATCATGATATATCCAATTCTTGGAGGGATAATCATGAACTCCATGTATAAATATAAGGCTTAAGGGTTCAAAGTGGAGACACAAAAACCCTAGGCTAAAGAATTCAATACAACTCGTCTCTTTCACCATTGTTGACCAAAAGAGCTTAAGTTATCTTCAAATCACATAAGCTATACATTCATTGACCTCCAGCTTTCGTAGTGCTTACAATGAACGACCAAAATCACCCGTAACACCTCTATGATCTTATAAGGCCCTAACAAGTTGGGGCCAGCTTTCCAACGACTTTATCCTTGGTGTTGTCAAACACTCATCTTAGGACCCAGTCTCCTTTCCGGAAAGTTCACGTTCTGACCTTTCTGTTGTAGCTTCTGGATACTTCTTGTTGGTAACACCAATTGCGCACCATCGCGACATCCTTTTTTCGTGAATTAGGTATAAGTCTAAGCCCATCAGTTCATTTTTGGTTTCTTCGTCTTGGCAGAGAGTTCTGGTTTTTTTGACGCTGATATCTGGCGGAATGACTGCCTCTAGACCATGGAGTAGGGTGTTTCGCCGATGGCGTATTTGGTTGTTCTTCAGTAAGCCCATAACATGCCAGGGAGCTCATCGACCCATAGTCCTTTTTTCGCGTCCAACTTTTTATTCTACATGTTGATGATGGTTTTATAAGTTTATTTTTCCTGGCCATTTGACTGTGGATGACGGGGCCTGGCGAAGCTGAGTTTAATCTCCCATGTCACACAAAATTCCTTGAAAGAATTGCTAGTGAATTAGGGCCCTTGTTCGTGACAATGTCGTGGCGCACTCCAAACTTGCATATGATTCTCATCTAGAGGAAACTCCGTAATTGGACGTCCGTGATTAGACTCAATGCTTCTGCTTCCACCCATTTGGTGAAGTAGTCCGTCATCACGAGCAGAAAAACCTTCTGTGAAGGTGCCACACGAATTTCCCAACTATACCCATGCCCCATTTTGCGAAAGGACACAATGCTCCTATTGGCTTTAGATTCTCGGGAGGAAGCTTAGGCACTTGAGCGTGTATCTGGCATTGTTTGCAATTATGTGCATATAGCTTCCCATCGTTTGTTAGCGATAGCCAATAGTATCCCTCTCTTTGTGTCCTTAAGGCAAGGCTTCTGCCCCCTGAGTGGGATCCGCACGTGCCTTCGAGGAGTTCCTCTAAGGCGAGTCTTGCCTCGGGCCATCCGAGGCATCTCAGCAATGGTCCCCCGAAGGATCGTCGATAAAGGTTTTCCTCGATTAAGCAATACCTCGCAACTTGTCTTTTTATCTTGATGCATTCGGTTATGAGTTTCGGTAGGGTCCCATCTCTAAAGTATCCTATTATCGGTGTTCTCCAGTCGTATGTTGTCTCAGTGGACCCTTGGGTCACGCCACTGTCAGGTTCCACTTCTGTGGCGAGTACCTCTTTAGCGATGGCTGGCCATTGCAACATTAGCAAGGGGATATCTAGGATTTCGATAACTTGCAATACAAATCCAAGGTTAGCCAACACGTCGGTCTGGTTGTTCTCTTCTTGTGGTACTTGGTGCAATTTGCACTCCTCGAAGTATGCTATGAGTTCCTTCACCATCGTGAGATATTTGGCCATGGTCGCGCCCCTGGCTTGATAATCCCCTTGAATCTGGTTGACGATCAGTTGTGAATCGTTGTGGACCGTGATCTTTCGAGCTCCCAATTCCTTTGCTAACGTGATCCCCATTATAAGGGCCTCATAATCGGCTTCGTTGTTTGTAGCTCTGAATTCGCATCGTACTGCCCAGGATGCTTTCTCACCATGGGGTGAGGTCAATATGATTCCATGGCTTGTTCCCCTAGCGTTGTTGGAGACATCTACGTGCAATATCCATTCTCCATCCGACCTTTTGGCTTGGAGAGTTTGTACCTCCTCCTTCACCAACGGATCGACAGTCGGTGCGAATTCAGCTACAAAATCTGCCAGCGCTTGAGTTTTTATGGCGGTGACTTGCCTGAAGACCACGTTGTAATCCCCCAGCTCTATGGCCCATTTGGCTAACATACTTGACACTTCTGGCTTGTGCAGGACGACTTTGATGGGAGCGGAGGTTACTAGTATGATTGTATGCACTTGGAAGTGAGGCCTCAATTTTCGGGCTGCTACAACCAAGGCCAAGGCCAACTTCTCCAGGAGACTATATTATTTCTCTGCATCCATAAGCGACTTACTAATGTATTAAACAGGATGTTGGATGGCGGCTTCTTCCCTCACGAGGATGCCGCTGACAGGGTGGTCGGAGACAGCAAGATACAACAGCAAGGATTATTTGTCCTTAGGCTTATATAGCAATGGCGGTGTGGATAAATAATTTTTAGGGCTGCCAAAGCTTCTTTTTAGTTGTTGTCCCATACTAATTCTTTTCCCTTCTTGAGGGCTTCGAAGAAAGGATGCGACTTGTCTGATAGCCTTGAGATGAACCTGCTAAGGGCCGCCATTCTTCCTGTTAACTTTTGGATATCTCTGGGAGTTTGTGGGATCTAAATCCCTTGGATCGCTCTTATTTTCTACGGATTAGCTTCGATTCCCTGATGAATGACAATATATCCTAAGAACTGGTCAGAACTAACGTCGAACGAGCACTTGGACGGGTTGAGCTTCATCTTACATCTCCGGAGTGTGTCGAAGGCTTGGTGCAGGGGTGGAATGTGATCTTCTGGTAATAGAGACTCTACCAGCATGTCATCGATGTACACTTCCATGGTTTGACCAATATTCTCGGCAAACATCCGGTTGACCAGCCTTTGGTAGGTGGACCCGGCGTTTTTGAGGCCAAAGGGCATGACTTTGTAGCAATGGATCCCTTGTGACGTCATAAATGCTGTCTTTTCTTGATCACTAGTGTGTATTAAGATTTGATTGTACCCGCTAAAGGCATCCATGAAACTCATGAGTTGGTGCCCCGCAGTGGCATCGACTAGCTTGCCGATGTACGGAAGAGGGAAAGGATCCTTGGGGCATGCCTTGTTGAGATCTGTAAAATCGATACATACTCTCCATTTTTCATTCTTCTTCCTCATGACTATCACGATGGCTAGCCATTCAGGATATTATACTTCTCGTTATAATCTTGCTTCAAGGAGGTTGCTCACTTCCTTGTTGACGATGGCATCTCTTTCTGGGGCGAATTTCCTTCTCTTCTGCTTCACAGGTGGGTGGTCCGGATCGAACATTAGTCTATGCGAGATGATGTTGGGGTCAATCTCTGGCATGTCCGCATGCGACCAGGCGAAGCAGTCTTGGTTAGATCAACGGAAACCTACCAGCCTTTCCTTTAGGTCTGAGGAGAGACGCGAGCCAATCTTCAGATTACTGGTGGAATCTCCTTCAACCAAGGGGACTTCATCCAACTGTTCGATCTTTGGCTCTTCATTGTGGGTACTGGCCTTGGCCAAGACTATCGTCGGAAGCGTTGGCGTACTTTTGAGAGTGATCTCGTAGCTGCACCTAGCGTATTGCAAGTCTCCTTTAATTTCCCCTACTCCAAAAGGGGTTGGGAATTTCATAACCTCATGCAAGGTGCTAGGGACACCCTTCATCGCATGGATTCATGTTCTTCCCATGATCGCGTTGTATGCCGATGGACAATCTACGACGGCAAATCTGGTTCGTTGGTGGATTTTCGCTCCCCATACACAAAGGGTGATTTCCCCGTTGGTTTGGATTGTCTCTCCACTAAAACCGACCAGGGCGCTTGCTCTCCGTGTGACGTCCGAGTCTGGAATTCCCATCTCGGTTGTGGCTCGCGCAAAGAGAATATTGGTTGAGCTACCACTGTTGATGAGAACCCTCTTGACTATGCAGGAAGCCATGGTAGAGGACACACCCAGGGCGTCATGATGAGTAGGTTGTCCCTTGCCGCCATGAAAAGGAGTGAAGCATATTCTTGCTTATGTTGATGTTTCGCTCTTTGACTCCTTTGCAACACACATGACTTCTTGCAAGATGTAGGCCCCCGGTTTCGCCTGATCCTCGAATCTTCCTGAGATCGAGTTGATCACCCTAGTATGCTTAGATGATTCTGGATCTGATTTCTTCAACAGGCTCAAGAAGATTAGGTTGGCATTGCTAGGTTATCTCAGTACTCCTCTTGGCAATAAAGTCTTAGAGGAGCCCCTTTTCTAAGAGGTTTTTGACTTCTTGCCTTAGCAGAGCACAATTCTTGCTGTGATGATCGTAGTCTCGGTGGAAGCCACACCATTCAGAGCTCCCTCCTTTGGTGTACGTGGAAGATCGTGGCTTGGGTGGCCACGTGACATCCTTGGCGAAACGCCTTAGTTCCAAGATCACCTCTGTTGGGGCCATGGTTAACACATCTTTGACGGGTTTGGGTAAAACCACGCGCTCCTCCTTGTTGGCGATAGCCACAGACTTGGGCCATAGATTGGCGAGACTCTTACTGCTTCCTCCAGTCCCTATTTGGCTCTGAGGTCGGTGTGCTTATCTACTAAGGACTTTGTCTTGCTTGAGGATCTTAGGGCTAGCCTTCGGAGGTACATAAGCTTGATAGGTTAGATCTTCTTCTCACTTTATCTGTGGCCAAGCCATGGAAAAGACGTATTCTATCGTGTGGCAAGGGTATGTAGTGAGGTCTTTGTAAAGGTAATCGTTACTTAGCAACCCCTACCTGAAAGCTGAGACAGCGGTAGAGGCGACGCAGTTGGGCACTGATACTTTGGCCTCATTGAACCTTCGAATGTACTCCCTCAGACTCTCTTCCTCCCTCTGTTTGATCCGTAGAGATTGTCAGAGTCCCGTCTTAGAGTACGGCTGCTGGCGAATTGCTCTATGAACCGATTAGTTAGCGCATCAAAGGAGCCGATGGGGTCGTTGGCTAGGTTGGAGTACCACAACAGTGTTGGGCCTGTGAGAGTTACTCCAAATCCTTTTCACATACAGACTTCCAAGTGCTCATGGCCAATAGAGACGGTGTGCATACGTTGTTGGTATTGGGCTATGTGCATGTCTGGGTTGGAGGTTCTGTCGTAAAGGGTCATGGTTGGCCACGCGAACTTTTTGGAACTTCGCCGAGAGCGATGGTGTCGACAAACGGTGTATCAACGTCGAAATTAGGGGCGCTCTTGATGATTGGTAGAGCCACCCCTAGCAAGCGCTTAACCATATTCTCCATAGCTTCTAGCCGTCCCGTCAGAATGGCTTCAAGTCGATGGGCCTCTTTAGTGCTTCCTTCATGAGGTTTGCAAGGGCCGTTTTTATGGTAGGAGCCAGGGATCTGGGTCAGACTTGAGCTTGGAGTTTGATATGCTCCTACCTCCTTTGCGACCGTTATCGGTGTGTTGTCCAGCGACTGCATCGGTGGAACCTTCCTCTTGAACCTGACACGTTTCACGTTGCCTTCGGCGCACGTATCAGGTGTTTTGAACGCTTTTCTCCGCCGCTGAGGCCTTGAGAATCGCGTTCTCATATTCTAGCTTTTTCAGGCGGCCTTCGCTCTGATTCAGCTTTGTCTCGATCAACTCGTACTCTTGGAGTTTCGTTGCGACTGCCGCATCATCGGCGGTCTCGTGCGTTTTCTACATAGATGCGGATCCAAGGATGTCGTTCTCTTCTATTTCGGATGAACTGTGAGCTTCACTCATCTTAGTTTCTTTGTTCTTGTTGAAATCTCCCCCTCCTTATAGCACCAAATTGTTTGGGAGTTTTTTGAACATTCTTCGATGGAGAAGAACGAGAACAAGTTTACTAAGGGTTTTAGAGAAGAGAGGTGAGCGAGAGAGAAAAGATATGTAAAGACTCTTTTTTATTGATTGAATAAGAGGTCAATTACAATATGAATACTTTGGTGTCAAAGTTTCGGAATCCTTTTGAACTATGGTTCTTCCCTTTGTATTTATAGCTTTCCGTGTTAAGGTTTTCATTTATCTTATGGATAACTCCTATATTCGAGCTTATCATATAAAAGAAATATGTCCCTAGATTCAATTAAGGCATTTGTCCTTATCTCTTAAGATCTTAGACCGACTTAGGGGATATCCACCCTACCACGGCTATAACCTCGACTTGGCAATGGTGTCCTTGGCTATGGTCTGGATTATCACCCACAACCAGAGGGTTTATCTATGTCTCATTGGTCTAGACTATGGCCGGAGTCTAAGGGAATAAATTTACCCCTAACAGTTTATACCATAAAAACCCTATTAAGTTTATACAATAAATATATATAATATATTTTATCATTTTAAATGATAATATTTTGTAACATTATATTTTTTAATTGTAAATTTTCTTCGTTTTTTTAAAAAGATGAACTAAGATTATTTTGAATTTAAATATTTTATAATAAGATGATACATTATATGTTATCATCTACTTTATATCAACTTTTCCATCATTACTATTTACTAACTGAATATGAAAAATTGTCTACAAAAATTAATGTTAAAGTCGATACCACATGTATATGGAAAGTTAATCATTCCTTAATATATTTCTTTTACAATAATAAAAAGTTAATGTTAATTTAAATTCTCAAATTATATGGAAAGTTAAAATATTTTAAATTTATGATTCCAAAAAGTATATAAAATATATAAAAAATTATAATTTGAAAAATTATTAAATCATCATATAATTTTGAAAGTATGGATAAATATTAGAAAATTATAACACAACTTAAACTTACTTATAGTTTTTAATTTTGAATTGAAGTTGTCTCATGATTAATCCGGGCATATATGGTGTTTTAGTTTCCAAATGATTAATGATGGTACGAAACCAATTACATCTGGATTAGAAAGTTAAAAACGGTTAGATATTATAGTATTTGAACATTAAATCGAGAATTAATGTTTTAAATAAATATGCATTAACTAATGTATTAAAAATATTATAGCAAATATGTGACATCAAGGAGCTCATCAAAATCTAAAAAATTTAAAAATGAGTTATTGTTCTCGATTGGAACTTCTACAATTGAAATATCTTCTCTGAAAGATATTTTAAACTCATGTGAAGTTGCTCGATTATTTGGATTCGCACCTATGACGTCAAATCCTTCCACTTGAATTCATCATTGATTAGCAACTATAACCGATATGAATTTTTGAATTTTAGAACCCTGAAATTAAATTTATGAAAATTAATATTATTAATAACGATTAATATATACAAAATATTAATAAATAAACACAAAAATGTAAACTATCATTTTCTACGAAAATTCGCATTGCTTTAAGAGTTTAACAAACGTAAACGTAAACTTACCTTATTAAAATAGATGTTATAATTATAATATGTCTGAGATATATTTAGATACAACTGTACCATGTATCAAATCAGATCAAGATATAGTTATATATAAAATATCGAAAATTCATAATACCTTTTGATCAGCTAAAATAGTGTCAAGAGTTTCACCAGATGAAGAAAATTGAAGCAAAACACGAAATACTTTCACATTTACGCTTCAATTACTCCGTATGAATGGTTTGAAGTCATTGACGAAATCAATAAGTAACGAAGACATGATTTTTTTTAATTTGAAACGTAGATCTAAAAATCAAATATGCATTTTTTGTCAGCACCACCCGTATTTATACATCCAAATAATCTTGTTACTCAAGGAAAATTAAATATTGTGTCCTTAATTATTTTGTTATTGATTTCCTTTTTCCATATTTATTTGTCCGAAGTTGAAGTAAATTATCGATGTAGGTGTATATTTCCTTTTTCATCTATAAATTTCTAAAATTAAATTTTATTGTTAATAGACGTTAATGAAGATTTGAAAAATGACTATTTTACTCTCTGTTTTTTTCAAACACTATTTGACTTTAAAGTATTAATTCAACAATATAAGAAATTCTCTTAATTAATATAGTTTTTTTTTAAATGATTCAACGATATAAAAAGCTCTACGACTATTATTTTAAATTATTTTGGGACTACTAACATTCTAAACATAGTCCATTTAAATTATTCACAAATATAAAAATTTTATTTATTAACATAGTCCTTTTAAGTAATTCAATGGTATAAGAAATTCTAATAACTTTCTTTTTTTCCCCTAACTTTTATAAATTTTATATAATTCAGAGAAAACATTATTTTTTAAAAATTTCAATAGTCGAAAAATTTAAATATGTATTTATAATAAAATTATTACCAATAAATGTGTATACGAAAATGTATGATTATGGTATATTGTTTAGGTATAATTTTCATGTTTATTTTATATGTATAATTATGGTAAGATCAAAAATAAGATGGATTGAATAATTTAATGTTTGGAAATTAGGTTAAGAAATGTTAATTTGAAAACGATGTTTGGCAAGTTAGTTAAAGTAGTTCATGATTATTTGTTTATTTTAGAGATAAATTAAATAAATAAAAATTAAATTAAAACCCCAAATCTAAAAACTCTTATATAAGTGACACATAAATAAATTTCACTTAAATATACTTTGATTTAATATATAGAAGGATTTATTAAAAGAGAACTATACAAGTTTTTCATGTGTGATTTTTAAATTGACCGTGACTTGCAAATTTTATTAAATGTATTTAAAGTGTTTAATGAATTAAAAATAAAATAAAACTAACAATAATTACTCATTTACAAATCAAAAGATTCTCAAATACAAGAAAAATATGGTTATAAAATAAATTTATATAAACTACTAAAATTTAGATTTAGTCATTTGATATTTTTAAATAAAAAAAAACTTCAACGAGTGTTATTACAGATCTCGAGTATCGAATATTACCCATACTGAACATGTATCCGAATACGTAGGGGTACTCGAAAATTCTAAACTTAAAATCAAACCCGAAATTCAAAATAATTAAAAATCTAAAAATTCTGAATTTGAATCCAAACCCAAAACTCGCAATAACAAAAAATTTTGAACCCATTAGTCGAAGAATCTAAACATGATCAATATTGAATACATAAAAATTTAAAAACACGTGGGCAACTGGGCGGGTCAAATTCTAGTTATTCATTAAATCTAACATTCAGTTTCACTCTGACAATTCAACCAACACAAACGATCAATACAGCTAAACAAAATCCAACTAAATTTCACCGCGGTGAAAAATTGTCCAAACTTTCTCACATGATGTTTTTCAACATCACTCCTCGTGACTTTTATTCATTGACTTCACTGAACAAAATTTTACTAAAATCACAACTCCTGCATAAACAAAAATCCGGAAGAACAGACCACATCACCATTTGGGGTTTTGATTGGTAGCACCAAAATGAATATTAAGAGGTAAAACGCTTGTACACAAAAAAAGAAAGAAAGAGGAAATACGCTTACTGGATAGTGTAACTTAGGTCCTCATTATAACAATGCCCTACAAAAAAAAAGAACCAGATCAATCTATTTAAACCCCTTCAAATTTCGTCATCATTGGAAATAAATGTTCTTTATCTATTTAAGTAACATAGTTCTAAATTCACAACGATGTTGATCAGAATTACCAGATTTGCACAATTTTATGTACACTTGGGTCTTTAATACTACCTTTTTTGGCTTCGACGCTATTCACAGAAGAGAAAAATAGGAAATGCAAACCTCAGGAGGGTTAAATTTTGCTCCAAGATTGCTGAGCTTTGCATGGGATTCAGCGTAATCATTGAAGAATGCATCCTGATCTGCAGCATACTTCTCAGCATAGACCTGCAGTTGCATTGTAGTCTTAGTTTTAAAGACTTGCTACATTTCTTTGTATTGATATGTTTCATCAACCTCACTGTGTTACCTTGAAAGAAGAATCTTCAAAGAGAGCAGCATCAGTGGGTAAGACAAGGAGATCTTCATCCCTCTTTTCTTTGATTTCCTGTTATTATAAAGTAAACATCTTGAGAGAAAACTGAAGACTTCCATTACAAATGTAAAGAAAGAGTTATATTCTGACTCGCAACCTTGAAGTAAGAATTATCAAACTTAAGCCATTCTGGAGTCCACGACTGTCCTCCTGGTGCCCCCGGTCCATCTTTCTATAATGTGGAATGCATAGTAAGAAAACTGTTCTATTCCAATTCACTTTTCCGCAGTTTTAAAAAACACAACTTTGATTTCGATAAAGAACTGGACAGGAAATAATACCGTGTACTTCGTCTCGGGCTTCCCCCAACCACTACGTTCTGGTCTCGATCTTCCTAAGGTGTGAGCACCAGATAATGCAACTATGTCCTGCACCCAAAAAAAAATGTTTTAACTTTATGGAACAAATACTTATTATTAATCTTTTCTCTATTAAAAATTCAACAGTAATAACCTTATCATCGAGCCCCATTCTGTAAAAAACTTCTCTGAGATGATTAGCCGGTGAAGGAGGGCCAGCATCTGCATAATTTAAGAGCAATCAAATGATAAAATTTGGTTATAATGATGTAAACAAAGAAGCATAAATAGGTGACTTACCAGGGAGTCTTCCTTCTTCAGGACAATCCTGAGGACCAGAAGCATCAACTCTTCCATATTTCATGGGTATTTTGGGTCCTCCGGCTTCCTGAATAAATATATATATACACATATATATCAAAGTTTAGTAAAATGTTATCAAGTTCAGTAAAAGTAGGTTATAAGAATCGACCTCAATAGCAGTAGCACTGGCTAGTTGGAAAAGGTCAGCGTAAGTGATCCCAGAGTATTTTTCTTTGATGTGCTGAATCAAGTTCAAAGCATTTACAAGACCTGAAAGCAACAAACAGGTCTACAGTAGTAGTACGTAAACAAGGAAACAAACAAAGTAAAAGAGATCACTCTTCCTATGCCTATGGTCGTCTTACCAGCATTAGCAGCATGCTTAAGCTCGATCTCGAATCTTAAACTCCCGTTAGCTCCACCTCTCTGAGGCCATTCCTTGATGTTCTTGTTGTACGTTCCAGCATCATGCCACCCCAAGCGAACCTGTGATACAAAAAAAGTATTAATTAAGAAAAGAAACAGTAAAATTAACAAAGTGCTGATGATGTTTTAAAAAAAAAGGCACCAAAATTGGATGGCAAAACTTGGTATTGAGCAGTTGTTTAATATCTTCTCGAGCACTCTTCAACTGGTCAGGATCCGAAGCTGCACATTTAGGAGTGGCCGCCGAGCTAATGCTCCGATTCACAGAAGCAGCTTTAAATCTCTTCTGAAACACCAGCGGACATATAAAAATCAGGACTAAAAATCGCAGCAGAGATAGTCAACAACGAGAAATGAAGATTTGCTGGAGAAGAGAGAGAAGCACCTGATATATGGATGAAGTAGAAGAGGAGACGAGAGATCTGACGAAAGAAAGAGAGGAGGGTGAGGAAGAGGAAAGGGCGAGAGTGGATCTAGAGGAGGAGCAGAGGAGACGAGAAGCAGCTGTGGCAGAGCGGAGAGAAGACATGGTCATCGGAGGAGAGAGGAGTAGGGAGCTGCCGTTAATTGAGAGAGACAGAGACTCAGCCATATTTGGGTGCTAATTAGGTTTTGATCTTTCTTTTTTTTTTTCAGAATCGGAAGAGATTAAAATGGCAATTAATGCGGCCACCAAAGGTTTTCTTACTTATCCTTTTCTCTACCTTTGTAATGTTACACTTTGTTTTCTCCTCTACTTTGGAATTATTATAAAATGGAGTTAAAATGGAGTTGAATTTTTGTTTTCCTTCCCTTTTTAGGGCTCTAAAACTCATAGTTTTAGTTTCCGCAACGAAAATTTCCCAACACTCATGAGTGTTAGTAAAAGTGAGTTATCGCGAACTCGTTGGGCACTAGCCTTGTGGGTACACGTGCTTTGGTGGACTTATGGTCCTCAGACCAGAGTCTTTGATCAGTGGTACTAGCTTGTGGTGAGTTTCATAAACTCGTTGGGCACTAAGCTTGTGGGCACAAAGGCCTTAGTGGACATATAGTCCCTTGGGTGCGTAGCCTTTTAAGGTACCTTAGGTTTTACCCTTTGCGCTAGGCATATAGACTATGGGTCGTGTGCTAGAATGAACAGGGGTGCACATGCTCCATAAGCTTTGCTAACTAACATAGTTTGAATGCATTGCATCAGCCATGGTTAGGAGCTTGTCCGCAGTACATTGGTTTCGAGGGGCTAGGGGCCTTGGTGGGCACATGGCCTTAATTTACGTCCTTGGTGTTGTCTAAGGGTAATGTATACCCTCTCTTCCTCCAAAGGACATAGTCACAAGTGTTTCCTACACTGCGTGAGTAGTTGCTTTTCCTTCTATTTTTTTCAAGAATGTATTTTAAAACCCATAATTTATTTCATAAAAGAATAGCTAGGAGCTTTATTCCAAAGAATAGCTAGATACACATCAATACTATTTCTAGGTTGTGTTGGACCAGGAATCAGCTATGTGAGCATGATGTTTTCTTCCTTCATGCAAAGATCACGTGCCATGTTATAGTTGACTAGCAAAACAGGCCAACAACTGTAGTTCACATTCTTCATGTTAAACGGATTGAAGCCATCTGTGGAAAGTCCAAGCCTAATATTCCTTTCTTCATAGGCAAAGGCGGGGTACTTGTCATTCATCTGATCCCACGCCACATAATCCACGGGAATACGACTTTTTCCATCGCGGCTCTTATTGGTGAAATTCCATCTTAAGTTCTTCGCCATTTCCTCGGACCTAAACATTCTCTTGAGACGTGGAATTATCGGAAAGTACCTCAACACTTTCTATGGAACATCCTTCTTAACCTCACCAGTTTGAAGCTTAATCTTCCATCGTGAAGCGTTGCATTTACGACAGTATTCCAGCTTCTTGTACTTCTTTCTAAAGAGGCAGCAGTCATTCACACAAGCATGGATCTTCTCATACCCCTTATCAAAAAGCCTTCAGAAACTTCTTAACATCGTAGAGTGATGTGTGCAGTACATTATCTTTGGGTAACATTTGTGGCAATGTCTCCAGCAGGAGATTGAAGCTTCTGTCCGACCATCCACTCTGTGTCTTAAGCCTAAACAGTGAAACAATAGCAGAGAGCTTGCTATGTTTTTCACAAGTAGGATACAATGGTGTTTCTGCGTCTGGTAGCTTTGCAAGAAACTCATCTTCTTTCTTGTATTCACCCTCAGCAAACTCACCTAAGTCACTCTGCCTAACCATTTCTTCATTTAGGAAATTTGCAGCTTGATATAACCCTAAAATCTCATCACTCCGTTGACTTGCTTTACTTCTACCTTCATCCTCTAAAATCACTTCCCCATGATGAAACCAATCTTGTCGCATCTTGTAACTCTCATCCAGTCCCTTTGTTACCAGGTGGTCAACAACAACAGCAGCTGAGTGACGATCCNACTGTGTCCTGTAGGTGCAGCCACAGAGCGTACAAATTTCCAAGCTCCTTTCTCATAATCAGGATCAGCTCTTCAATGACAAAGAATAACACACCTTAATGCCTAATAATCCTCAACCAAACCTCAAACTATTTAATGATTTTACATACCTGTGAAGATGGATCAATGCTTTTTCCACCATTATTTGTTCTAACCCGTAAGAATAACATTTCAAAACCATAAGAATCAACAATCACCAACCAAACACATTCACAATCAACAGTTAAACCAAACACATTCACAACCAACAATTCAACCAATCAAACTAGCACAGAAACTAGCTCAAACAAATTGTAACAAGATCAAACAAATTGTAACAAGATCAAATAAATACTCAAAGTTTGGTAGGACTCACCTGTATAAGGTTATGCAGATAGGTTTTGTGATCAAGTGTTGCAACAAGATCCACCTGCAAAGAAATAACATGAATTTCTAGATTATAATGCTTAAAATTTTTTTCAAACCCATATGAACCATAAATCGAGATTACAAGTTAAGGATAACCTGAAGGTTGTTAAACAAATTGATTCTCTTGCTTAGAATCCTGCTACAGTGAGAGTAAATTAGGTTCTTAACATCGATTCTAGGCGATACTGAGAAGGAAAATTTATTTTAGGGTTCTTCTCTTCATAAATCGGAAATGATTTTACCTGTACTGGGTTACTTCTTCGTGAATCAAAATCGAGAAGAACTACGGAGACGACACCGAATCCAGGCCAAAATCAACGCGACAGAGAAGGGATTTCGGTTGTCGGAGGAGATTCAAGGAGACGATTCGATTTGACCCAAGGAGATAATTTGGAAATGACAGAGAAGAGATGAGATTCAAGAAGAAGATTCGATGTTTCTCTCTACTTTTTCTAAGAAAATGGAAAGAAAATGAGATTGCAAAATTTTGCCTAAGTGTTGGCGGAGAAACCCAAAATTTTAGCAAATTTTTTCTCGCAAACACAGTTACCAAAATAAAATTTTGGCTCTACTAAGGAATTTATTGTTCCCGCTTAATGAAATTAGGGCCTAGCGTTGAACTAATGCTACTATATAGTTTCCATTCCAACTTTCAACATATAGTAGCACTTAGTGAATTCGTGCTAATGCGGAGTGCTACTAATACGCATATTTCTTGTAGTGTACCTCTCTTTCTTGTTCTTCCAACATGAGCTTCAACTTTGAATCCATGTAGGAAGAAATCTCCTTTCTTCTTTGTGATTGACCTTGTAAAAAGAACAAACACTTGGAAGAAAGTTAGTAACCAAACAAAAGAAAACAAAACATAAGAAAGCTTAGTCTAAGGAAAA
Source organism: Anastatica hierochuntica (assembly GCA_900406275.1). NCBI lineage: Eukaryota > Viridiplantae > Streptophyta > Magnoliopsida > Brassicales > Brassicaceae > Anastatica > Anastatica hierochuntica. The sequence goes on along the minus strand of OVAN01000953.1, from coordinate 14,219 downwards.
AATTAAATCCTAATGAGAATCTACTTAGTTCCCCGGCAACGACGCCAAAAACTTGATGAGGCTAGATTTCGCTAGTGATTAACTCAATTTCAAGTTTTAAATTTATAAGCCTTAATCACTAACAATCCCCACTTACCACAAGTATACATCTATGTCAATTGTAGTATGTAAGGGTCGAACCCACGAGAAGTAGAGACTCAAACACTAGGCATACACAAAATCTCCTAAGCTAAGCAAATAAGAAGGGGGATAAAGTGGAGACACAAAGATAGTAAATNTAAGAAAATAAAAAGGGGGATAAAGTGGAGACACAAAGATAGTAAATAAAATGCAACACAACCTAAGCACACTAAACAAGACTTAAGACGATGGAGAAGTGGAACTTGGATTGACAATCGAGAAGGGGTAATCAAGTGGCTAACTAACAATAAAGGAGACAAACAAAACAACTAGTCTCACAACCAAGGAATCATTACTAGCCTAATCCACTCTCGTGACAACAGGCTATTTCCTTAACAATCGCATTCGCTCAACTCTCATTTGTTGCAAATGATAAATCAATTAGGAATCATTAAGAACAAGTCCATATAGTCACTAAAATCCTTAAAAATCAACTCCCATTGGCTAAGCTAAGTTTAACATGCTTTAGGTTCTCGTAGACATTTCATCGAACACCTCTCGGGCGTGAAATGCATACATATGAAGATCAAGTTTTTATCCTAGATATAGCATTAAGAACACCTAAACCAAAGAGATATAATTTCATTCTATCCTTAGAGATCATTATCTAATCACCTAATCACTCCCTAATCTACCAATCCAAGATCCAATGTGTTCTACTCACTAAGGCCCATGGAGAACCAAGAAGTGTCACAAGCTTCTTGAAAATCCATGCTTGAAGTGAGAAGAAGGTGAAAAGATATGAGAAGAGATGATTAAATGCAAACACACACAAAGAGATCCAAAAAAAATCCTAACTTTGTGAGAAAGGAAGAATAATGGAAAAAGGGAGAAAAAGAGATGAAGAACAAAGAAGAACAATATATCTAAAGAAAGGAGAAACACATAAATGATTTAGAGTTATTTAAGCGCAAAGTATTTACAAATGTTTAAATCATTTAGAAACATGAAGAACACAAAAAAAAACACAAGCTTAGGTAGCACAAATGTTCTTGGTGGCTAAGAGGATGTATTTATACTAAAAGAGGGGGGAGAGAGGGTGCCCTAGAAGCCTTAAAACACAACAATGCTACAAAGCATCAACCCAAAGTAGCCAGGCATCGACCGAGTCGATCCTGCGTTGCGTTGGGCAGTCCATTTTGATCGACCAGTCCAACGACCTGAGGTCGATCGTTTTGGTTCGATCGACCATACTATCGACCTAAGGTCGATCATTTGCAGATTTCTTCATTTCTTGGCCATTCCTTCAACTCATTTTGCTCACACTTGATTCCATTGATTCTCCTTCATTGTTCCTTGATTATTGCTTGTTCTTCACCTTGTTTGCATCAAGAACCAAGTTCCAAAGTCCTCTTCAAATCATGAAGATCCATTCCCTACAAAATGCAAAGAAATGCATGCAAAATGCGAATAATCCTGGACTAGATTCAACTTAGAAACTATATGAATTCTAACACCTAAATGCTTTATATACGACCTAAATGCAACTAAAACATATACTAAATGATGTTTAATATGTATTAAATTATGAACACATCAACTGTACCATGTCTCAGCATCCATAAGTGACTTGCTAACGTAGTATTTGGGGAGCTGCACAATACCTTATTCTCTTACGAGAACGCTGCTGACAGCGTGGTCTGAGACGGCTAAATTCAGTTGCAATGGTTCCATGTCCTTTGGGTTAGAGAGCACCGGCGGGGTGGATAAGTAGTCTTTCAAATCCGTTAAGGCTTCTTTGCATTTGTCATCCCATACGAACTCCTTCCCCTTCTTGATGGCTTCAAAGAACAGGTGTAACTTATCTGATAACCTTGATATGAACCTGCTAAGAGCCGCCATTCTTCTTGTTAGCTTCTGGATTTCCCTGAGAGTGCGGCGTAGGGATCCCTTGGATTGCTCTTATCTGCTCCGCATTAGCTTCAATTTCTTGATGCGTAACGATATATCCTAAGAACTGCCAAGAACTAATGGCGAAAGAGAATTTAGAAGGATTGAGCTTTATCTTGTACTTTCAGAGCGTGTCGAAGGCCTGGTGAAGGTGTAGAATGTGGTCATCTACTAGCAAGGATTTCACTAGCATATCATCAATGATACTTCCATAGTCCGATTGATGTGTTCGACAAACATCTGGTTGACATGCCTTTGGTGTGTTGATCCCACGTTTTTAAAGCCAGAAAGCATGACCTTGTGGTAGTGGATCACTTGAGACGCCATGAAGGTTGTCTTTTCTTGGTTACTAGGGTGCATTAGGATCTGATTGTATCCACTAAATGCTTCCATGAAGCTTATGAGCTGATGCCCTGCAGTAGTGTCGACTAACTTGTCAATGTGTGGCAAAAGAAAAGGATCCTTGGGGCAGGCTTTATTGAGATCCGTGAAATCAATGCAAATCCTCCATTTTCGTTCTTCTTCCTTACTACTGCAACGTTGGTAACCACTCCGGGTACTGCACTTCCCTTATAAACCCCACTTTAAAGAGATTTCTTACCTCCTTGTTGACGATGGCGTCTCTTTCTAGGGAAAACTTCATCATTTTTTGCTTCACGGGTGGATGATCTGGATCAACCATCAGTCTGTGCGAGATAATGTTGGGATCGATCCCTGGCATATCCGCATGCAACCATGTTAATCAATTTTGATTAAATCGAAGGATGTTTATCAGCCTTTCCCTCAAGTTCATGGGGAGACGCGAACCGATCTTAAGCTTCCTCGTGAGATTGCCTTCTAATAAGGGAACCTCATCTTGCTTTTCAATCTTTGGTTCCTCGTCGTTGGCGTTTGCCTTGGCCAAAACTGGGGTCGAGAGCGTTGATGTGCTTTTAAGGGTCACCTCGTAGCATGACCTGACATCTTGCAATCTCCTTTAATTTCTCCTATCCCCAGGGGATCGGGAATCTCCTTTAATCTCCTTTAATTTCACCTCGTAGCATGACCCGAATTCCATCATAGTTTGTGCGAAAAGAATGTTGTTCGAGCTTCCATAATCGACCATAATTTGCCTAACGACGTAATCGACCACGGTTAGGGATACTACCAAGGGGTCATGGTTAATGGACCACCCTCTGTTGCTTACATAAGTAGTGAAGCTTATCTCGGTCACTAGCGGTGCTTCAATCTCTAGTATTCTCGAAACGCAAAGGACTCCCTACGAGGGTTACGACTTTAAGGAGGTTTGGTCCTCAATGCCTTAGAATCCTCTTGATTTATGGTTGATCACCCGAGTGCCTAGGTGATTCTGTGGATGATTGCTCTAAAGGCTTGGAGTGTCGGGACTGGTGTGGTCGGGCCACTTTGGCGCTTTTCCAGGCGATGAAATCCTTCAAAAGGCCCTTATCTAGGAATCTCTTAACTTCCTGCCTTAGCAGAGTGCAATTCTTCAATTGGTGATCATAGTCTCAATGGAAACAACGCCATTTGGAGTTGCTGCCCTTTGTGTGTGCGTAAGACCGTGGCCTTGGTGGTTATGTTACGTTGCTGGTGAAACACTTTAGTTCTCCAATTATTTCCACTGGGCCAAGGTCAGAATGTCTTTTATTAGATTAAGTAGAGCCACAAGATCTTCCTCGTCAGCTATAGCCAAAGACTTAGCCCATAGGCTCGTTGAATTTTTTTTGTTCCCTTTAGCTTCTGCTTGGCCATGAGGTCAGTCCGCCTGTCTACTAAAGGCTTTATTCTGCTTAGGAATCTTTGGATTGGCCCTCGAGGATATGTTGGCTTGATAGGCATGGTCTTCTCCCCGTTTGATTTGTGCCCATAACTTGGATAAGATGTCTTCCATAGTATGGCAGGGGTACTTAGTGAACTCTTTGTAGAGGTCACCATAGATCAAAAATCCCTGCCTTAAGGCAGAAATAGCCGTGGAGGCAATGCAATTAGGAACTGATACCTTCTCTTTTTTGAATAAGTGGATGTGCTCCTTAAGACTCTCGTCCTTGTTCTGCTTGACCCGGTACAGGTAGTCGTAGGTACACCTTAGAGTGCGACTACTAGCAAATAGTTCAACGAAGCGCTCCGTTAGCGTTACAAAAGAATAGATGGAGCCGTTGGCTAGATTGGAATACCACAATAGTGTGGGCCCTGTAAGGGTTTCTCCAAACCCTTTGCACATGCAGACTTCTATGTGATCATGGCTGATAGACATAGTGAGTATGCGTTTGAGATACTGAGATGTGTGTGTGTGTCGGGGTCTACAATCCCATCGTAAAGTGGCATAAGAGGCCAGGTGAACCTCTTGGGGACTTCACTAAGGGCGATATGATCGATGAATGGTATATATGCGTTGAGGTTACAGTTTAATGCGCTCGTGCCTCCCAAGGGACATTTTCGGTGTTTTGTCCAGTGGTTGCATCGATGGGTTCCTTTTCTTGAACTTGATGCGTCTCTCGGCACCGTCACCAAAATTTGATGTTTGAGCGTCTTTTTCTGCTGTTAGGGCTTTAAGAGTTATGTTTTTGTCCTCCAGCTCTTTCAATCGGGTTTTGTTCTCCCGTAGCTTTGCCGCAATCGCCTTGTATTGTTGGAGTTTCTCTGTGAGTCCTGCATCGTCCGTTGTTGCCTCGGGTGCAACCTCTTTGGATTGCTCTGTGGTTGCATCTTTTGACGTGTACTCATGACACGTGCTCTTCTCTAGCTTAGAAGAAGCGCCTTATCTCTCCTCCTTGTAGCGCCAAATTGTTTAGGGGTTTTGAGTGATTCTTTGTAGGAGAGAGAACAAGAACAATAGAATGCAAAAAATCCTTCATTGATGTTTAAAGAAATCGATTAAAATGAGTGTTTTTAGGGTAATGGAAATCCGACCCTTGAGTTAGGATTCTTTCCTTTGTATTTATAGTATTCGAATAGGAATATTTTCATATCTTATATGGATAATTTTCTAGTTTCGAGTCTATCTATACAATAGGGAATATTTCCATAAATCTATAAGGCAATTGTGCTTATCTCTAAGATTCAAACTATATAACGGAGAATATTCGCTCAGCCTTGGCTCATGTCCTTGGCATGGCTACGTGTCCTTGAGTACGTAAGCACATTCAACCAAGGGGATTATCAATGAGCCCCCGATCTAGCTAAGGCTATGCTCTAAGGGAATAAAATTATCCCCAACAATAAGTTCGTTGAATAAATATACACTGAACCACAAATAAAATAACTTAAATCCTAAAGCAATTAAACTCGCAAATCAGTCAATAAAACTGAATCCACACTAGACTTGTAATGACAAACTCAAAGACACTCACTCTAAAAGAAACTTGAAAGTTCTATTGATTTTTGTAAAAAGAAAAGTGAATACAAAGGAAGTAACTTATGAGCTTATATAGTATCGACCGTAAGACTATCTTAACATTCTAAACATCGTAATAAGAAAGAAATTACATAGATTTAAATGCTGACATTAAAAATTGATGCTCATAGAGATATTATAGCCGTTAGGCGCTGATATCTTTGCCAAAGTTGGAAAGTCTCGTATCTTGAGAGCTTTGGCATATAGTAGTGATGTCATGAAACCCTCAAATTTATATATTGTTTAGGGGTTTTTTGAGTGATTCTTTGTAGGAAAGAGAACAAGAACAAAAGTATGCAAAAGATCCTTTATTGATGTTTAAGGAAATCAATTACAATGAGTGTTATTAGGGTAATGAATTTCCGATCCTTGAATTAGGTCACATCTTTTATGGATAACTTCTAGTTTTGAGTCTACCTATACAATACGGAATATTTCCATAAATCTATAAGGGAATTATCCTTATCTCTAAGATTTAAACCATATAACGGGGAATATTCGCTCAGCCTTGGCTCATGGCCTTGGCGTGGCTATGTTCCCTTGGTTAAGGCCTTGGTAGGCACATTCAACGAAGGGGGTAATCTATGAGTCCTTGATTTAGCTAAGGTTAGGCTCTAAGGGAATAAAATTACCTCCAACGGTTTGTCCCCTCTCTTCATTTTCTACGTGTAGAGTTTTAAGAGTAGATTATTTCTTATGAGATTTTAGACTCAACCTTAGTGTATGATTGGCCCCGCAGGCTGAATAGTCATGATCAGAGCCATGGCCCATCATCATTGGCCCTTGTCGCTAAGGCTTCGTCCTTGGTGAATAATCATTAGCGTTAACGGGTCGGGCTTGTTGATGCATTCTTGGGCCGAAATTTGATAGTGACATCTAGACTCGTTTAATTTTGGCCTACCATAGTTAGGGTTATATAGACAGGAAACTGGTGAATCCTTGCCATTTCAAACTTATCAGCTTTCCTTAGTATGAGATCTAAAGCTCTCTTCTCCAGAAACTGTCATATCCATTGCATCTCTGGTGAGTTCTTTTGTTGTTTCCTGATAACTCGCATTTCTCTTTTTTTGTTTTCCGTAATGTTGCTCTCGTTGATGCGATTTGAGGAAATCGTCAACATTTCTTCTTAGGATTATGGTTTAGCGATCTTTTTCGAGGACACTGAAGCATGTCTTGACCATTCTGCTTCTTGTTTGCAGATTAGGATCTTTTCCGTCGTTCGTATCTTCAACCGCTTTGTCTTCTTCTTAAGGTAAATTTATCCTTGACGTCCCTTTTCTTTACTTAGGTCTTTCTAGGATCACGATATAATTTTTGAAAGAATGTATCCTTTTTACAATTCCTCCTTAAGCCATCATGGATCTTGATCCTCCGTCGGTTCTCTCACGAGAAAACTTAGAAGAAGCTCGAGTTCTCTTTGCTTTACCCCCTAGTTTGCCCGTCCGAGGTCCTAGGGCACACCCGAGAGCTTCTAACTGTGGCCCTTGTGAAATCACTATCTATGAGGTCTTCCAAGAGGCGGGCTTCTGAAAGTCTCTGCCATCCCTGGTCATTGAAGTGGCCACCAGACTGGAGATATTTCCCAACAAGTTCTCTCCTTTTGCTTTCCGCATTCTAACCTCTATCAAATTCCTAGTCAAACTTAAGTCCCTAACGACGAGGGCTGATGAGGTTCTCTACTCTTATTATTTTATCCTCTATAAGGGTGAGCCTCAGAGATATCACCTCCACCTTAGGCATGTTAGGGAAGCCTTGGTGGATGATTGGCCACATCAGGTATGAAGGCCAAAGGACGAGGCTTTTAGGGACCACTACTTCTTCCTCGCAGTGGGGGCGAACCCAGGGTTTACGCCGCTCTGGGCGTACAAAGGTCTGTAGATTTGATTCTGTCATTAACTTCATGGACTTGCTAACGCCTCAACTTTTGCGTTTGTTTTGTGATTGTGGTAGGGTGAAGACTTCAGCTCTAAAGGCATGCATGATGTGTACATATTTTCTTACATATTTTGGTGCATTTTGGCTTAGTTTCATCGACATTTAGGTTGTATATATTGCATAAAAGTCTTAGAATCCATGAGTTTGAGTTTAGAGTCTAGTTTAGGATCACATTGCATTTGCATGTCATTTCTTTGCATTTGTAGGTACAACTTTGGGATGGATTCATGGAGGCTATAGAGATGGATTCAAGGTGGATTTGGAGCTAACATATCAAGGAAAAGAGGAGCAAAATACTATGGGAGAACATGGGGTTGGCTAGACGCGGGGTTTCGCGTTAAGTCAAAAGCTTGCTAAGGCAAAAAGACAACAGAGAGCTAAAAGAAATATTCATTAAAAGCCACAAAGGGCCAGAAGATAAGTTCTAAAGCCCCAAAGGGCAAAAAGGAAGCAAGGCCAAGAAGTCCAACCAAGAGTCAAGGCCACTAAGGCCATAAAGTCATTACAAAGCCCACAAGGGGCAAGAGTAAGCCCACGCAGGGGCACACTATCAACAAAAAAAATATAAAATCCCACGAGGGGAGAGCAACATGCTACTTGATTCTGGGTCTGGTGGCTAGGTAGCTGGAGGATCAGGAGAATCAGACTTCTCAACATTTGGCTCAGAGGTAACTGGAGGAGTAGGAGCCAAGGCAGGAGGAATCTCTGGTTCGTCTTCAAAGATGGGAGCTTCGAGGCCATTTTCCTCTGCCTCCGCGATCGCCACCAGCTTGTAATTCTCAAACTCCTCCTGTAAGTTCCAAGACTTCGCCTTACCCTTGAGGTAGTCCTGAACCATTCCCCATTGCCCCATGATCCTGGCATCGTTGACAGCCATGGACATCTCATCCGTAAAGGTGGCCACTCGGGCGTCCAAGTTGCCTAACTCCTCTTCCAGCTTCGCCTTCTCCTCAGTCAAGCTAAGGACCTTCTCTGCCGCCTTCTCCTTCTCTGACTCTAGCCCTCGAAGTAGACCCTTCATCTCCTTCAGCTCCTTCTCCAAGCCAGCCGACCTGTCTTTCTCCGCCTTCAGCTTTGCAAGGCAATCCTCAACCTAAGCCCTTCAAGCAGCGATCACCTCAGTGGCGAACTGGTCCTTGGCATGGAAGAGAGAGGCCGTAAGCTGAGCAACAAAAGAAAGAAGGTTAGCCAAAATAAAAGGAGACAGTCAGGTAGTAGCCAGATACCAAAGGCAGGCCAAGTACCTTGATAAGCCCTTTTTGGACCTGGTTGAAGATGCCAAATCACCGGAGCTAAGGGGGTCAGAAGGAAGACAAGGGAAGACAGACCCCAGCAAATGCTCCAGGGCGTCATCAAGATCGGTGAAAGAGGAGGAAGGCTGCTTGGCTGGAGGAACTCTCTGCTTCTTGTTAGAGGCAGTAGCCTTCTGGGCCGCTTTTCTCTTGAAACCAGTCGAAGGAGATTCTGAGATCTCTACCACCTTCGGATCCTTGCTCCCAGACGCTAACTTTTCCTTTCTTGCCGCCTGAGCCCTCTTAAAATCCACCAGCGCCTTAGACATGAATCCTGACATGTTTCCTGCAAAATAAAAAAAACCAGTCAAGAAGCTAGCTAGAAGAAAGCAGACAAAAGAAGCAAAAAACAAGAAGCAAATCTCTCATGCTGCTCTGGTTCAACGCTTCTTCACCAAACAATAATGGAATGCTCCTTTCCTCAGCAAGGATCTCTAAAGTCTCTTCCGCCTTCTCCTTGCCCGCCTTCGACTTCTCTATAGATGCTTCTGCAAAGGCAAATGATTAAAACGGTTAATAACAAAACTGGAAGCAAAAGAAGCAAAAACATCCAAAGCCTACCAGTGAATGTCCAAAGAGTAGAGAACCCAGGGAAAGTCCCGACTCTCATAAAGAAAAACTTCTGGGCCAAGTGCTTCGTGAAAGCCGCCCCTTTCCTCTCCTCCCTTTCTAGCTCCAATACCAAGGGAGCACCAGCACGAGGTCAGAAGTAATATCTACTTTCACCCGGAAGAACGTGGGGAAAGTAGTAGGAGAAAAGGAGCTCATCAACGCCGAGATCCAACCCTTGGAACTCACTCAGGACCTGGATGGCAGTGAGGATCCTCCAGGTCAGCGGGTTCAACTGGGAAGGACAAATGTTAAAGTGCTCTGAGACCTTCCTCACCAGGGCAAGCACTGTACCCCTGACTCCAGCCTCAAAATAGCCCTCGTACATGGCTATCTCATCTCCTGGGCATTCAGAAGTCCTCTCGCCTTTCCCAAGCAGCCTTAAGTGGACGTCTACCCCAATGGAGTACTTCTGCCTCCATTCCTCCAATAGCTCAGAGCTCACGTTTGAGAAAGGGCCAACCTTCATGAGCTCAGGACCCGCGGCGGAGTGCAACGGCAGCGGATTGGACTCAGGGATCTCTGTGTCCTCGGAAGACCCCTCAGCCTCAAGAGATGGGCTAGTTCTAATTAAACACCTCCCCCAAACACGGGCCCCAACGAAGGATGAGGCCACTGGAGAAAATTCATCACCAGAGCTAGTCATATTTGGCTTCAAGAAAGTTTCTATCTTGGGTCTAGAAACTGATCGGGACAAGAAAGACCTAAAAGCTAAGGTCAATTTGAAATTCTAAAATACCACTGCAAGAATCTATTCTAAAAGAATCGAAAAAGAAGAGGGAAGAAGACGATCTAACCTTAAGGATCGCTGATCGAAAGCTTGAAAGGGATTCTGGGAGCAAAAATTCTAGAAAGAGAAAGAAGATGAGGCAAAAATGCCAAAGAAGAAAGAAGAGAAGGTTTAAAAGAAAGAGGATAAAAATCGATGTGAGCCGCAAGCGTCTAATCATTGGCACGAATCTCGCGAGAAGAGTAACGACTATATTCTCCCTCTTCAAATCTTCATTAATCTTCGCCAACGGCTATAAGCTTCCCTTTTTACCAAGTCAAACAGCTGAGATTTTTTCAAAATAATTCTCCTTGAAAGCTGCAAGCGGTTCGCGAGAGTTAAAAAGTCGAAGCCCCAAGGCCAGACGACAAAGAGCCAGACGACAAAGAGCCAGACGCAACCTCTCGTCGCAGCAATGCTCATTATCTTGTACAACTTCAACCAAAAGCAAGCAAACGCTTAAGGAAAGTAGAGGCGGCGCAAGTCAAAGCTAAAACAGGCTAAGCGAAAACAGGCTTCCTGCCTAAGCCACCTGGAAGACATAATATTCCACAGCTTCGGATCGAACCTGCACAATAAGGGGCAAACTGTTGCGAGTAATTTAGGTTATGGGAATTCCCCAGACTTAGATGGAGTACATTAGTAAGACCTCAAAGCAGGGGAATGCCCAGAAGTAGGAAGCTAGACGACGTCCTATAGCCGGAAGCCGGAAGTCAGATGACCAAGCATAGCTGGAAGCCAGTCCACCACCGCCTCTCCTTTATTTTCGCTATTCCAACTAGTAGATAATGACAAGTATTTTAGATAAATATGCATATATTCTACAGACAATCATGATATATCCAATTCTTGGAGGGATAATCATGAAACTCATGTATAAATACCAAGTTTAAAGGGAAAATGTGCACGCACGAAAAACCCTAAGCAAAGAATCAATAGAACAAGCAACTTTTCTGCCATCTTTGATCTCTAAGCCTAGCTTAAACATTCCAAAACCTTTTCTTAACATTCATTGGTCCGGAAGAAGGACGACAAGTGGCGGGTTTGCATAGATTTCACGGATCAAAATAAATCTTGCCCTAAGGATCCTTTCCCGCTGCCCCATATAGACAAGCTGGTGGACGCCAAAGCTGGACATTAGTTGATGACCTTCATGGATGCCTTTTCCGAGTACAATCAAATACTCATGCATCCAGACGACCAGGAAAAGACGTCATTCATGACTTCTCGTGGAATCTACTGCTACAAGGTGATGCCTTTTGGATTAAAGAATGTGGGATCCACTTATCAGAGGCTATTCAACATGATGTTCACAGACCAAATCGGTTATACCATGGAAGTCTATATAGACAACATGCTGGTCAAGTCCTTAGATGCAGAAGACCACATAACCCACCTGCAACAAACCTTGTCTACCTTGAGGAAGTAAAACATGAAGCTCAACCCCTCTAAGTGCTCATTCATAGTAAGTTCCGGGAAATTTTTGGGGTACGTAGTCACATACAGGGTCATTGAAGCGAACCCGGAGCAAATCAGGGCGATCCAGGAGATCCCTTCACCCAAGACTCTACGAGACGTCCAAAAGCTCAACAGAAGAATGGCGACCTTGAGATGATTCATAACCAGGCTGTGTAACAAGCCGCACACCTTCTTTGAAGCCCTTAAGTTCACAGGGAAGTTTGAATGGAACCAAGAGGTCGAAGACGCTTTAGCCAAACTCAAGGAATATCTCACAACGCTACCTCTTCTCTCAAAGCCCCAAGACGGAGAGCCTCTGCTCCTATACATGGCCGTCTCGGAGCACGCCGTAAGTGCCGTCTTGGTTAGAGAAGAAGAAAGCAAGAAGCGTCCGGTGTACTACGTAAGCAAATCCCTTCTGGACACCGAGACTCGCTATAGCCACCTGGAGAAACTAGCTCTCACCTTGGTCGTCTTGGCCAGGATGATGCGTCCCTACTTTCAGGCTCACTTAGTGATAGTCGTCACATCGTTCCCTATCAAGTTTGTACTCCACAAGCAAGAAGTATTTGAAAGACTGGACAAATGGGCAGTGGAACTAAGCGAGTACGATGTGATCTTCCGCCTTGCCACGACGATCAAATCACAGGTCCTAGCAGACTTTGTAGTGTTGGGGTCGAGAAATCGTTTGAGGGAAACGAAAACGAGCAACGAAGCTTTAAAATTTATAAAAGCCTGTTTCCTATCAATCACATAATCCGAAAGTGCACAGATATGTCATTGTAGTACTTTGGGGTCGAACCACAAGGAGCAAACCTTAGCTAGATGGATCTAAGCTTTGGGAATACACACTCAAGCCTAATCAAAGAAAATAAGAAAGGTTGAGTTTTGTTTTTGTTTTCTTAATATTCTAGAAATAAAAGCAAGGCAAGAAAGCAAACATAAACTTAAAAGATGCTAACTTGAAATAAACTATAAACTAGGATGATGGATCCATGAATGTCATAATCGATTCACTTAGATAGATGGTGATAAACGTGTTAGATCAAGCTATTGAGCACAAATCCTAGACCAAAGGAAACACTAGCCTAATCCACTCTCATGGCAAGAGGCCATTTCCTTATCAATCGCATTCACTCACGCTCTCGCTTTATTGGAAATGATAAATCGATTAAGAGTCATTAAAAGGAAGCCCATATAGTCACTAGTCAATCTAGCACACAATTCTTATTGGCTAGATTGAAATAGCAAGTATTTGGTTCTCCTAGACATTTCATCGAACACCTCTCGAACGATAAAATGCATACTAGTCTAGATCTTAGTTAGCTACTCTAAAACATAGCATTAAGCACTCCAAATCCTTAGGAAACTTAATATTATCTATCCCTAACACCATATCAAAACCTAATCTAAGTAGATCAAGACATCTATGGTTCCATCAAAGAGAACTACTCAAACAACGTAGAGGAGAAAAAGAAAAGAGATGAAGATCAAGAGATAGATTTCATAGATAAAGATAGAGTTTGATCCAAGATCCAAACTTAAAAGAAAGACTCTTGATCTTAAGGATCAAGAGAAAATTCAAACTTGAAGGTTATAAAAGTGTGTTCTTGTCTTAGAAAATGGATACACTTAAAAAAATAGGTTAAGGGGTATTTATAGGTTGAAGAAGGGCATTTTTAGGCCCAAGGTTGTCAGCCATCGACCCCCAGGTCGATGGGAGCCAACCTAGGGTCGATGGCTGACAACCTCCAGCAGAGGAGGCGCCATTTACTGCCTAGGTCGTTGGCCATCGACCCTAGGTTGCTGGCCATGGACCAGAAGTTCGATGGGAGCTCCCTTTGGACAGTTTTGATGGCCTCTTGCTCCTCTTTGACATTTTTTTATCATATCTTCTCCCAATGCTTCTAGCCTTTAAATCCCTTTGATTCATGGTCTTTTTGGCTCCTAGAATCCATCATCTAAAGCTCTGAAAATGCTCTCCAAGGTTGTACCTACAAATGCATAGAAATTGCATGCAAATGCAAGATATGCCTTAACTAGACTCTAGACTCAAACTAATGCATTCTAAGACTTAAATGCAATATTTACAACCTAAATGCATCTAAAACATGAAAGAAATGAGTTTTAAAATGCTACCCCGGACTTGTCCTTTGCTTGTCCTTAAGCAAACAACAAAGATAAAATCCGGGAGCGATGTTTGAAAATGAGAAGCCAAGCCAAAGTATGTCTAGAAATGCCTTCAACCCAATGTCCTAAGGAGTAGTACTATAGTGCATAAATCACGAATACTAAGTATACTTCGCCATACTCATCACAAGAACTATCTCTAGACATCTAAGTTAAATGTCCACATTCCATCTCATCCACCTATCCCTTAACATTCAATTAAAGTCATGGTGTGCGGTCTTTACTTATGAGCGAGAAGTCTTAATCCATTCGGCTTGGAAATAAAAGAGATGGATATTTAAAGAAGTGTTTAAAGGAGGTTTCACTCAATTTTGATGGTGGTTTTCTCTCAAAAACAAGTAATGCAAGACATATGGCAAAATCAAGGTAGTAGCCGAACAACTTATGCATACAAAGCTATTGCTTCCACTAGGCTACGAACCCCGATTCCCATAAATCATCTACACTATCCGGATGTGTTTCCCTTCTTAAATTTCTAGAGATTGAACCCCCATATGCTCTT